>JARHVA010002093.1:0-152500 GCA_037957365.1 Torreya grandis | reverse complement strand
AATGTTATCATCAAACTCATGTCTCATGTGACTTTATAATATCATCTCACTCCTCTTAAACCTAGAACTGCCATATGCTCCCACTCATCTAGGGTGACATCCCTCCTCATCTACATTAGTATCATTGGTAGGTGATGTCATAACATTAACTCCAACCTCACTTGCATCTATACACACATAACTCAAGTCACATAATTTCTAACATAACCTACAACCATCTATCTCCCTTTTCTTTAGGAGAACTACATTAGTCTAAGGCCCTCCACCAAGCTATTTAGGTAGCATTTAGTTGACACAGAGTCTTTTTAGGTTAGCTCAACCATATACCCACCTAAATATCTAACCTACTCTCCCCTCTCTACCCTAGGCCCAACTACCTATCATAACTCTAGGCCTCATGGATTATCTCCTTAACCTTCGACCCTATGACCTATCTTTTAATCCTTAGGTCCCTTGACCTATTTTAACCTATCCTTTTTTATCCATTTACCATAACACATTTTTAACCATACCTTATATCTTTTTTATTATGCTCTAGGAGAGCTACATTATCTTGAGGCCCTCAACTGGGCTATGTAGGTAGAACTCAGTCAATAGGGTTTTTTTGAGGCTATCTCAGCCATTAGGCTAGTTGACTACTTCAATTAGGTATCCAAATTAACCTTTTCTTATATTTTGGGTTCTTCATAGTCATTGACATCATTTTTAATGATAATATTAGTGTTTGGTATCAATTAATGTTGATAGCCAACTACTAACATTGACACCATGTTGGTCGATGTCGATGGACTCCATTGACATCGGCAACTAGTTCAGCCCTAGGGTCAAATGACCTATCTCCCCAACTTAAATTTTACCCTAAAAACATACCATAAATCCCTCTTAAATTAACCTAAACCTACCCCCCCCCCCATTTCCTCCCCCCAACACCTTTTTTCTACCCACACTTTCAATTTAGGCAAACTAATGAACTCACATTCAAAACCAAATCATAAGGGATCTTACCTCATCTCTCCATCTACTTTAGGCTGGCATAGCTAGCTCTTATGGTGGTGCACCTTATATTATGTCCCATCTTATGTATACCATCTCACTCACACTTAAATATCTTTTTCTCTCCAATCAAATGTTTCAAATTAGTCATGGTGGACCACCAAACCCTTTTTTGTCAAGTTTGATCACCCACTGATGTTGACATACTTGACCTAATCTACTAACATCAACACTTTTTCTTGCTGATATCAACAACCTTTCCCTAGGTCACTAACATCAACAATATTTACTAGTAACATTGGCAACATGATTGACATTAACACCATTGAATTATAGTTTCTACCAACAACCACAACCCTTTAGACTCTACCCATAATCTAGGGTAACTTAGAGATCACGTATATCTCCCTGACCATAGAAACTAACTTGGAGATCACATTTATATCAATAAATATGAAAAACACCCTTAGATATCACTTAAATCTCCACCCATGATGACTTCAACTAGAGATCATGAATATCTCCTTGCCCATTGACCCTTTTACACCAACTTTGCATCATTTATATGGACTGCTTATGTTATTCTACTATAGTTGGCTATTATACAAATGCATGTATGTTAGGTGTTTTAGATGGTGACCAAGCTCATCCTATCACCTATAACCTTATTTTGTTTCCTAAGGGAGCTTCCTACCTTAGATACTTGGCACACATAAACCACTAGAGCTACAAATTTGATTATTTTGACCTTATCAACTATCACTTTCATGTTGTGCTTTGGTTATTTCTATTTGAGTCCTCAACCTTCCCTATTCTTTATTTTTTCAATTATAAATCATAGTAGTATGCACATAACTAGTGATACGACATTAACCTCCACTCATGCAATTCACTTCTTATCAAACTGGTACCTAATTTTGGTTTTTCCTCCATCAATTCCTATTTTGAGGGGGGATACCTCATCCAATACCTAAAATATCTAATTCCTATTTTTGTTTGGCAACTTGTCAGTGTAAATTAAAATATAAAAAGGGGCAAACGTAGACACCAAAATTACATCACACACATGCATAACTCCCTGTGTCAAAAACCCCCTTGAGCCCTTTTTCAATAATAATGATTAGCCTCCCTAACCCATGATTTTATTCCTCACATATTTAATTAATTTAAAATATTTAATTAAGTTAATTAAAAACCCCTTTTTCCACCTTACTTGGCCACCTCATCTTAACACTAATTCTCACCTGATGAGTCACCTCAAAACTTAGTCCCCTTATCCTAACTACCCAAGACTTATTCTCACCTCAAAAATAAAATGCTAACCAACTACATCCTTATTAACCTCCTATTTCTACTATTTTGTAATAGATACCACACTTAGCATGAGAAATAATATAAATTAGGCTATAGATAGTACTTTTACCTATTTTAATGTTAGTGATGTTGGTCAACCCATGACTAACATCGTTGGGATCACTGACATCAGTTATATAAGCCAAACTTCAAACTAATGTTCAGGTCAACAAAAATAAAGAAAACTCATTATTATTTACATACAAGTTTTTTTAATTTAACTTTAGACATCTTGGCTTAATATTATCTTACATAAGTCAATCTAGATCTAAAACCAATCTCTTGAGAATCAGCAACACCTACTTATTATTTCTATTCAAGGCATTATTTTAGACTACTTGATAGGAGCTATCCATCTAGCACTTATCATTCAGTCACCACTACAACTAAGTACATCACTTATTCTATAGGTCTTCAATTAGTTACTTTACAAATCCTTTACATCTACTATTTATTGCTTTTACACATTCTTAATCAAACCTTGTGAAGGAGTTATAAATATTCCCTGCTTGTTTCCCCTTATTCTAACATACCAAACCCCTGATCAAATCCATCCAAACACTACTCTCTCTCTCTCTCTCAAAACTCTCCCCCAACCTTCCAGACCTAACCAAAACCATTTCTTAAACCAAAAAAATCCTTCTAAAAACTCTTAGGTAATTATTTTTCCTACTGACATCGATAGCCTAACCGATATTGATCACATTTCCTCATCGACCTGGACAGCCTAACCAGTATCAGTTACTTCCTCACTAACCTCGGTAGCTTAACCAACATTGACAACTATGGATTTCATAACCTTTATAATACCTACCCAAATCACTTCCAAAATACAAATTGAATATACCACATGTACTTTGTTACTTTCTACTACACTCATTTCATGAATAATGGTAACATTATATCTCTTTTAATCTCTCTTTTCCTCTCTCTTGGTTATTTATTACTCTTTTGTCTCTCAAAAGTGAACTATCATCTCTAAGGAAGTTTGACACTTCTTGGAACAAGTGCATATCTTGGTAACCCATTTATATATTTAATAGCAAACATTTTGTGGTAGAGCTTTCTTACTTCCAAATAGTCCCACCCCCATCTAAAGAGGAGTGATCAAAACATCTGGATACGGTGCACAAACCAATCTAGGTTTATTCTAATCACTTATCCCTATCCTTATTCTCTATTTTTCTTTAGAATTGAAATAGACAAATTTTAGTGAAATAAGTAAAACAAATCTTTTTGTGTATTACCTCCTATAGACTAGGTTTACTTTCGTGTTATCCATATTCCTTTGCATCCCCAAGTGTTAGAAGTAGGATATGAGCTTAAGTGATGTATCAAGGGGAGTTATCCCATAATCTAGAGATCCACCTCCTAAAATGGATACCCATGGACCTAAGGTGGTTCCATTGTCTCAGTTGAACAAGGAGAATCTTGCCCCATTGCCTCATTGGGTGCAAGTTTAAGTGACACTAATTTTTGGCATGCCCGATGGGACTAGAGGTCCTTTCCTTGAGAAGTTTTGGTGTTATTCTCAAGAAAGCAACCTTTGGATGCAAATCACTAAGCACCAATGGTGACTCCAAGTATATATCTACTAGTTTATTAGTCTAGGTATACCTATTTAAAGTTATTTTATTGTTTCTTACTCTTTTTGTGAAGTAATTCATGGAGAATTATGAGTTTGAGCTTGTTTTAACACAAGTTGAGGAGTTATCTCCAAATTTTCCTCTTCCTCCTAATTATGAGCAAGTTCTTAGCCAACCTTGTCATGATCCCCATCAAGAATATGCTACCAATGATCAACTTTATCAAGTTTGTTCTCCATCTAGCTCACCTAGCTCCTCTTCAAGCCATTCCATTGTTAGTTTTGAAAGGACTCTCTATAGTTATCAAGACTATATGTTAGACCTTAACATTAGGTATGGTTGTGGTCAAATTATCCCTAATTTTTGTGTGAAGAGTGTGAGGGATAATTTGAAGCAATTTAAAATGGAATGGATCCCTATAGAGGAAGCTAGTTGGACATGTCTTTCTAATGATATTCTTGATACTTTTGGTTTGATCTTCCATCGAGAAGAAAGGTTGAGAACTTATGAACAAACTCCATCTTGGCGACCTCAAAGTGTCCCAAATTATTTGTCCATTCCCCAAAACTTCTCCTCTTAGAAACCCATTCAAGAAAATATCTAAGGGAAGGAGAATATCATGATGGAGTAGTTTGGTACACTTAGAAGATATTTTTAAGAAGGATTGAGTTTTGAAGATCACCTTGAAAAGGAAATTGAGTTGGCAAATCAGATGTGGAGGAAATATATTATGGCAACTAAAGGTGAATTATCTAAACCTACTTCTTCAACTTGCAATCAAGGTACCAATCCCAAGGAAACTCCAAGTTTCCTTAACATACTTCACCCCTTCATCAACCTCCCAACCCCATGAAAACATCCTTAAACCTACCTTACCAAAATGGAAATAGGTAATGGTAGCTCGTGAAGAAATTAAAAAAATATGCTTAAATGGAAGATAAATTTGGAACCATTCAACTCCCTCCCACCCCTCCTTTATAAGCTATTGAACCCATCTTTCCACCCCTTATAAATAATCAACTTTTCCCTCCTAATGTTGAGAATTACATTGCTACTTGGGACTCCCCTTTAGCTAAGCTTCATATTTTTGAAGTGCCCAAGGTTGATATCACTAAGAGGGAGGATGAGTTTATATTTTTTTATTGGATTGAAGATGGAGAAGGGATAAATGATGGTGAGGAGAGGTTAAGTTGTGAAGATGAAGAAGAAGCTCTTCCTTATGTTGGAGAAGATGCCTTGAAGGAAGTTCCCTTAAACTCTAGAGAATAATATGAAATGACATATTTTGTTTCTCATTCTCATGACACAGGCCAACCAAAGGATGATGATCTATGGAAAATATTTGAGAGCATATGCAATGAAGTTAGAGCTCTCAAAGAAACAACAAATCCTTTGAAGAAAATTTTCCATGACAAGCAAGAAGATGTGTCTCAAAAGGAGGACATGTGGCATATTTACATGTAGATGTTCCAAGAATATGAGGAAGGTGAGAAGGTTAAGATCCTAGGCAAACAAGTCCAAGATGATGGAGAGAAAATGTGTGTTGAGGAGCAACATCATGGAGAGATCCTAGATCAAAATGAGGAAATTTATGATGATCTTGGGCCTTTTGAAGAGGATTTGAGGTTTGATTCTATAGCCACTCATGAATCTACCTCCACCAACACCCATGAATAATATGAGAAAGTAACAATTTCACATGGTCATGATACAAATCTCGTTGAAGAGTTTGAAGAGGTTATGGCAATGGAGAAGGAGATGAGATACTTAAAGGAGATATAAACTTTCAACAAGTTTTCCCATACATAGATGATCAAATATTCCATATACATATGGGGGGAAAATAGTTTGAAGCATGCTTCAAGGTTCAAGATGACCTTACCTACTTTGAGAAAGCACAGAAGATGACTCCATTGGATGATGTACAAAGATAAAGAACAAAGAGAAGGCAAGAGTCATCTAACACCCCATCCAAGAAGAAGCATGCTTGGCATCCTCACTCATCTAGTGAGGAAGGAGACCTAAGGTAATTCCCTTTTGATCTAATAAGGGAGGTATGATTAGGTTAGATTTACATATTATTTTACTTTCAGTTGTGCCTTGTTTTAACTACGTACTTAGTAACATAAGTGTGTCCTTGTCTTGTGTCTTTTTTGTGTGTTGTTATTACCCTTTGTGTGTTTGAGGTAGGATTATTATCTTGTTTGTATTTTTAAGGTCTGGTCTTGATGTTTTCCAAGTGTATTCTAACTCCTTTTCCCAATGGATAGGATAAGGCTACTAGTCCTTAACATATGCAAGCATGTTACCCTTAGGAGTTGCGAAATTGTTGACCAAATTTGATTTCTATTCAAATGAGGTCAACCCATATCATTTTAAACTTCTAAATAAGCTCAACTATGGTCAAACCTTAGTCAAAATTATTCAAAGGTCCATTTTGTGTCAAATTTTCATAATATGGTATTTATAATGTTCCAATGTGTTTATAAATTATAAATTGGTCATTCATTATGTGTCATTTGCAAAAAGGGGTCCTTTGGCCACCTTTTAGCCTATTAAATGAGTTGTAGTTACTTTTATGCAATAAAATCTGACACAAAGGTGATTATAAACGTGGTTAATATTAGGATCAGGTTATTTGAACATTATAAGTCAGGTTCATCAGGAAATAATTAATTTTACCTAAAAAATAAACTTTTTTCAACACTTGTATGAACTTCTCAAGCTTCCTAGCAGGAAAAAACGTGGTGGAGTCACTCTTCACCTCCCAAAAAGTCATATACATGTTATGTTTTTATATATGGCACAAAAAAATTTATTTGAAACTCATTTTTCTTATTTTTCCATTGGCAAGCCAAGGAAGGGCAAGTTCAAGCACTCACTATGCAAGCTACAGATGGAGTTACGAGAAATTCTTCTGCAGGTTTATAACACTCTAAGTTAACTTCACATAAATAGAAATAAATATCATATTGGTGGCTCCTCCTTCATGAAAAATGGTTAAGACTCTAAGTATATTTTTATGCCTATTCAACCATGAGGGGGTCTCTTTTTGAATATGTTTCAACTTTTATTGCTTTATATTGATGGAATGGTTTATTTTAAGTGATTAAAAAAAAATTAAAGACATTATTATGCTTATTTTGGTTTTTATAACTTATAACTCCTTCTCTTTCAATTCCACTTGAAGGAAGATTCCAAATTATTCTTTTTTTACAAAATTGGCAATCGTTTATGTAGAATCTAAGTTTTATAATGTGGAATGAGCTTCATAGAGGTTTAAATGTGTTTTAAATCATGTTTTATATTTTTTTTCATGAATAATATTATGGGATATCAAATAAATTACTCCTTCCAAGCTAATTTGCCTTAGTCTCTTTGCTCATTGCCTTGTTTCCAAAATGTGCTTATAGTCAGCTTCTCTACGAGGTTATACAGAGCTTTTGATGATGAATGTATGGTAGAGTTAATTATTTAAGTAATATCACATATCCAAGGGTAATTTTATTCCATAATATGAAGTTTTAAAGGCTATGTAAGGAAATATTTTCACTTCAAATAGTGAGAAGGCCATTTTGGGTTCTTAGTCCCTAAAGGATCAAAACAAAGATCCTAGGTACTTTTGATGTTTTCATATTATGAGATCATTATGGGTTTTAATGAAATTTATTGTTTTACCTTATATCCATATATACATAAATTACCTAATCCAATTTTAATGGAAAAAGGAGGAGTGGAAGATGGATTTTGAGATCCTCAAAAGTTGTCAAAAAATCATTGAATTATGATAATGATATTTACAACGTATGGTTGCATTACAATTTGAAAATATTAAGTTATGCCATGAAGTTTTATCAATCCAAACTAGTCAAAATGACTTTCATAAGATGAAATTTTAGAGAGGGAGTGTGTTTTAATGTTTTGACCTCCTGACATACCCTCCCATGTCTATATAGGCATGGGAACAGTAAACTACAATAGGCTTTTACAAAAATTTATCCCATTTGGGCCAATAGTGGTCAAATTTAAGGTTTGAAGTGAAAGAATATGTTTTAAGGACACTAAACATATATTTTTAGTTGGTCCTTGTCAACACATGACCTAAGTGATCTCAATTAACCTACAAGCAACACTCAAATCCATAAAACACAATTAGTTAAGGGTATGTTGATATTGAGTTAAAGGTAGGGTTTTGATTATGATAAATGAGGTTTGATTGGTGGATTTGGCCTATTTTAATGGTAAATAACCTCAAGGGACTCAATATAAACATAAATACATCATTATATATGCCTAATTATTTCCAAAACTAACCTATAGGGGTACAACATGGTGACTGTGACAGTCAAGGCAGACATGATTGCTAGTTGGAAACTTAAGAATGAGTTGGTGTATGGTTTGAATGTTTTATAAGTGAAAAAAATGAATTATTATGTTTTATGATCAATAAAAATTAATATTAAGTCCATAAACCATTATATAAAGTTCAATATCACCTCCAAACAAGCCCAAAATGCATGAAACACAATCCTACAAGTAGGAAGTTGAAAATAGGTTCTCCTTTACACAACAAGGACCTTATAGGTGAAATGAAGCTTGTAAAAATTAATTATTGATATAAATATAATATAAAAATTCTTTAAATACTTTAAAACCTTGTTTTTAGGCCTAAAAAACTTCCAAACATAGTCAAAGAACTCTATCTCAGTTAAAACATGAGGACAGGTAAGCAAGGATGAGATGTTTGGATGCAGGTTCTAATAAGAGTCACATTGAAAAGTGGTTGAAATAAGGTCTATAAATGGATAAAATTTACATTTAAACATCAAAATTAGGATTCAAATCAAAGGAAACCATTTTGTCAATGGCAAAACAAACTTGTACCCTGCCTAACATGCATATTTTACCTACCTAATGACTAGTCTTGGAATTGGAGGTATTGAGGGTCAAAACTAGAAATAAGGAGGTGAAATTTGGTATATAGTACAATTTATGTTTTATTAATATTCAAAAATAATAAAATTATCAATACTAATAGGGGTAGTTCCCCCTATTTTGTCTCAGATAGGGGGCACTTGTCCCTTTGCATAGACCTTGCCATTTCATGAAAATTGGTCAAATCATGGACCAAAAACTAAGGAAGCTTCAAGATAATATTACTTAAGATTTAAAACACAAAGGGAGACATTAAAATCCAAATTTTAGGGTTTTAGGGCAAATAGGGTGCTCCAACCAAGGAGGTTTTCATGTATACCTAGTGGGCAAGAAATCGGTCTAGTCTCAAATGCAGAGTCACTTTCACTTTGGGCCTCAGCAAAGCATCAAAATGTCTAAATTAACCTTCATGTAAGAGGAAATTAATTTTTGGAGCTATAAAGATGAAGATAAATCTATTTTGAGGCCCATTTTGAGTCTAGGGTACAGATAGACCTATTAGCAAGGCTAGACATGTTTCCAAAGCAGGGGTCAATTTCATTTATATCTTCAAGGGACATTTTATAGTGATTGGAGGATGTTTATAGGACATATTAAGAGGTGTTACAACATATGGTTTTCAACATATTTACCAAGAAGCCACCATTTGGCTTAGAACATAATGAAACCTTGTTATTTGTGCAAAATTAATTCCAATGGTCATCATAAAATGATCATATATTTCATGAGACTTTGCATGGGACCTAGAGATATTTAAGGAAGTTGGAGGGGGTCCTTAATAAGCCACAAGTTCCATTTGGATAAAATTTTAATGTCAAACCTTTATGAATAAATTTTAAGAGTACAATCCCTCCAAAACCCTATTTTGGGAGCTAGAGGTGAAAATGAGCATAAAAGTGCACCCATATGGAGGAATTTGACCATAGGTTATGAAGATAAGTTGTTTATAACTCCATTATAATAATATAAATGGCCTTGGATTGTATATAAATATAAGGAAAATAGGAAAAGAGGTCTTATTTTTACCATTTTTATTTTGTATAGGGATGGTGAACTTCCAAGAAATGAAATCACTTTTGGAGGGAAGATTTGGAATTTTTATAAGTACATATGGTAGTTATATCAAGTTAATAAGCTCCTAAGTGTGCATACCAACTTGTTCTTTTTAACCAGTCTAGTGAGCCAACTAGCGAGGACTTACAAGAAATGATAAATCTTCATTTCAAAATCCTTTTAAGGAAATTTTATTGTAACTGATGGTATGGTAACTCCTTACACATGTCATTTCTACTCTTTTATGGATCATATTTTAGTTTTGAAGAGCATGAAGGTGCCAAGTGTGAAAGGTGAAGGGAAAAGGGCTATTTTGAGACCACCAAGTGTGATCATGCATTACCAAGATGATAATAAGGTTAAATATCCTCAAAAATGCATGTGATGGATTATTATTAACCCTTCCTAATCATATTCATCTTAAAAATTGATCAGGTGTAGAGTTTGGGTAGTTTTGTAAGTCCAATCATAAGGGCAGTTTTATATGCATAAAAAAGAATTTTCTTGACTATTTTCAAGTTTTGGATGATTGAAGATGACATTTGTAACTCTTTACATGATATGGATCACCCCATCTGTCTCTCTCATGAATTTATAACTGGTCTTCACATTGGTGACACATGTCCTTGTGCCTCTTCAACTTCTCCTCTCTCTCTTCTTCTAAGTTCTATAAATTAGGCCTTCTTTGTAATTATATGGATCTCTCTACCTAGGTATGGTGAAGCCTTATAATATTTTTTCTTTGAATAAATAAATACATGTGTTTTACCCCATTAAAATATTTCACCAAGTGTATATGATGGTTGTTGTTCTTGTGCAAGTGTAAGTTTCATTTACCTTCATGTGTACTCTCCCTAGTATATTGTGTGTTTATGATCTTTCTCTTACAAGTCAATAAGAAGTTTCAAAGTGGATTATAGGTGTATTGAGTAGGCTACCTATTAGAGTGTCTTAGAATTCCTATTTTCTAGTTCTTCCTATCCTATGCTATCTCCAAGACCCCATGTTGAAGCATTGATGTGAGAAGGAAGATTGGCATTTGGATGAAGTGTATGTGAAACTTGTTCTTAGTTCCAAGTGCATGATAAGGGTATGATTAGATAAAATATTTTATTATATCAACTCCTATATACTAATTTTACTTTCATTTTATCCCTATCCCTTTTCATCCCCAAGTGTTAGAAGTAGGATATGATATTAAGTGATGCATTAAGGGGAGCTAGCCCCTAATCTAGAGATCCACCTCCTAATAGGGATACCCACAGCCCTGAGGTGGTTCCATTGTCTCACTTTAACAAGAAAAATCTTTTCCCATCTCCTCATTAGGTTCAAGTACAAGTTAAAATATTGACTCAAGTAATTTGAGAGGCCTATGATGGTATCTATAGAGGGCACATCACTGGGATGGCCCTAGCCAAGAAGCTCCTTCAAACAAGATATTACTAGACAACTATGTAACATGATGCTTATTAGTATGTGTGAAAATTTGTATCCTATCAAAAACTTAGGAATCTTATCCATGAACTAGTGTAAGAGTTACAACCCATCATGAGTCATTGGCCTTTTTCCATATGGGTCTTAGATTTGATTGGTAAAATTAATCCTACTTCCTCTGATGGACATAAGTTTATAATCATGGCTATGGAATATTTCACTAAGTGGGTAAATTTAATGCATATAACCTATACAATAGGCCTCCAAATATCAAAATTCATCCTTAATCAGATTATTTGCCATTTTGGTATCCTTTCTAACATAATTTCTAATAATGACAAATCATTCTAGAATCAATAATTGAGGCCTTATGTCAAAAATGTAATTTTACATATCATTTATCCTCCCCCATATTATACCTAAGGCAACATACAGGCAAAAAAAATAGACAAGACTCTTGTGAAGATTTTAATGAAGACTGTCAATCAAGCTAGACATAATTGGCATACTCAACTATATTTAACATTATGGTCTTAAAGAATCAGTGCCTATATACCAAAAGGGGATATTCCATTTGCCTTGGTCTATGGTACTAAATCCATCTTACCAATGGAAGTATACCTCCCTTCTCTTTAAGTCTCATTAAGATGAATCATCACTAATCATAATCTCAAGCAAAAGTAACTATAGGAATTGGAATTCCTAGATGAAAAGAGACAAAAGGCCTTGAATCACCTTTGAGCATATCAAAATAAACTCAAAGATCAATACTATAAGAAGATTCAGGTCTAAGAGTTTGAATTGGGTGACTTTGTCCTCAAAGAGAATCAAAATACCACCAAAGAAGGGTGAGACAGGAAGGGGAAATTTGAAGCCAATTGGTTAGACCCTATGTCATTATATCTAAGCTTGGATTAGGGGTGTATAAGTTGGGCATACCTGAGGGAGAAGAATTAGATGATCCCATGAATATCATGCATCTCAATCATTTTTACACCTAGTCCTAATATCATTATCCTCTATCTATAGGACATCCTCTGTCCACTCTATCCATTCATCACTCATCTCAATCAGTCCAAAAAAAATTATCTAATGGTGAAAACCAGCTTGCTAGTGCCTTGGGTAAGTATGCATCATGGTAAATCACCCTAAACCTAGTATAAATAGTGGGAATCAATGAGAATATAATTATCAAGGCAATATCACTACTTTATCAAAATGGAGAAGATAGGGCTAGTCGAGAGCCATTTGTTGGAGGGATCCCCTTGAGTCATTTATTTATACTTTGAGTATGTGTGTGTGTGTGTGTGTGTGTGTGTGTGTGTGTGTGTGTGTGTGTGTGTGTGTGTGTGTGTGTGTGTGTGTGTGTGTGTGTGTGTGTGTGTGTGTGTGTGTGTGTGTGTGTGTGTGTGTGTGTGTGTGTGTGTGTGTGTGTGTGTGTGTGTGTGTGTGTGTGTGTGTGTGTGTGTGTGTGTGTGTGTGTAATTATTAAACTTGATCCACTAAAGTAACTTCTATCTAAATCAACCTTGACTGGCCACATGGGCAAATGGGTTATGTTGGTCAATGAGCTTGACAGAAAATATGCACATCAAAAAGATGTAAAATGGAAAGTAATTGTGGACCAAATTTTCAAGTTACCCTTATTATACACATGTCCTTTTAACATATATTTCCCTCATGATTATATCTTTACTCTAGATGAATCAAGATAATGGAATCTATATTTTGATGGTTCCATCGCATCCCATGGTTTAGGGGTAAGTATTTTATTAACTAAACTATAGGTGGCTATTATTCCCAAGGAATTTCAAATTAGTTTTCCATGCACCAATAAAATTTTATAGAATGAGGCACTCATTACAGGACTTCACCTTGAAATGCAATGGGGAATTCAACTATTAGTTGTCTAATAAGATTAATAATTTATTATCAATTAGACTAAAGATTAGTATTAAAATAAGGATGAAAATATTGTGACCTACAAAGGCATGGTTGACAATCTCAAATAAAAATTTAAATGCATCTAATTTGAGAAAATAATAAGAGATAATAATAGATTAGTCAATTCCACGTAAATTATTAGATCATTGAGATAAATATCTTATAATGTTTGTGAATACAATTACTAATAGAAAATATTATTCCACCAACTTATAATCATATAGAATAAAAAATGGTATTGCAATATTATTGGTCCTAATTCCCCTTAGTAATAAGAGGTATACACTTACATTCAAGATCATATCCTTCCCATTAACTTATCATTCAATCAACAAAAATTCTTCATTCATAATGCATCCCACTACACTTTACTTAGTGGTATGCTCTATTGCAAAGGCTATTATGGGACTTTATTTGCTTAAACTTGGATGAATCTAAATTAGTGATAAAATATGTTCAGGAAGGGAATTTTTGGGCCCATACAAGTAGAATGGTCCTTACTAAAAAATCATTTAGACAAGATACTATTGGCCCATAATTGAATCAAATACGTGATTATGTCAAGAAGTGCTTTGATTTTCTAAAACATGGGGATTTAATTCATTCTCCTTCACAATATATTCAAACTCTTACATCTGCATAGTTATTTTAAACATGGGTACTCAATCTCATAGGTAATATAAACTCCACATCAATAGATAGTCATAAGCATATCTTAACAACCATCGAGTATTTTACTATGTGGGTTGAGGTAATCCATATCACTTATGTAATTGGTAGGTAGATATCCAAATTAATTTTACATAACCTAATTTTTTCTATGGTATTCCCTCTACCATCATATCCAATAATGTAAATTCATTCAAAAATAAGGATGTGAAATCCCTCTATGCACAATTCCATATCAACCATAGATGATCAACTCCTTATTATCCTTAAGGTAGAAGCCAAACTGAGGCATCTAATGTCACTATTTTTATAATTATTAAGGATATTGTCAATTATATTGGATATGATTGGAATTTAAAATTATTTCCTACCTTGTGGGCTTACCATACCATCATCTAAATGACTATAGGTGTAACACCTTATTCCCTAGTTTTTAGATTTGAAGCTATCCTCCCTATTGAGATCAAGTTTCCTTCAATACATTTTTCAATGCATGACATCATTGATGATGATGAGAATATATCAGCCAAAATACAAGAGTTATAACTCTTGGATGAGAAATAAATAGCCACCTTGAACCAATTCAAGGCATAGTAGAATCAGCTATGCCATAGTTATAACAAACACATCATTTCTAGAGACTTTAAAGTTGGAAATATTATGATGAAAGATAATCATAAAAATACCAATGTATAATATTAAAATAAAGGTAAGTTTTAGATTAACTAGTTGGGACCATTCATTATCACAAAAAACTATTGTTTTAGAGTATACAAGTTGGCAACTGTACATGGACAAGAACTAGATGAGCCCATGAACATTATGAATCTCAAGATATTATATTCTTGATTTATTTGAAAACTATCTATGAGTGACTTTACTTGGGGGCACCCATTCCACATCATTTTTAATTCCCATTCATTCTATTTTATATTCCTAAGTCAATCATTATCCTTTTCATGCATCTTATTTCCATCTTGATCTTGATTATGACCTACAAGTATTATAGGTGGATTCAAAATATAATTCAACAAACAATTTAGATTTGGTCATCATCAACGCATATTTTTAGGAAAAATATCAGAACTTATTTTATACATGATGCTTTTCATGTTTAATATTCCTTAAAATAATTTATTTTAGTTTTGTCTATCATTATGATACCTTCTCATCCCTATTTATTTTTGAATGGTAGTTACTTCATATCTTAATTTGTTGTTAGACCCCTTCCTAAGGTTGTTTTTACTTTTCTAGATAGTTCCTTAAACATTTGTTTATATTACCATATACATCCTACTTGTATATTAGTCTTATATATATCTTATTCCAAAAATCCCAAAAAACATCATAAATTCCAAACATCCTAAAAAAATAGAAAATTGTAAATTCCAAAAAAAAAAAGAAAAATCCTCAAAAGAGATATAAAGCCATAAAATCTTTGATAGTTTGTCATCATATTCACCAATGGATTTTCCCTCTTGGTTTTGTTTTGAGTTGAACTACTTGAGTATGACATGGATAAACTCACTTTAAATTCAAACATTTTACAGGTGGGAACATATTCTTAAATCATGACTTTTCCATCAAACTCAATCAAATATAATCATCATTCCAAGTTTGATCATCCCACTCCCCTTGGTATTTGCCTATGTTTTGGAAGGGTATATTTCATTCAATAATGATAATTCTAATCAACATGTTAATTTGTCCATTCTAATCCCATCTTTTATAAAAATACATCAGCTTGAGGTTCACATAAACTATGTAGGCATCACTTAGATACATGGGGTATCTAAGGTCAGCTTGATAACCATCATTCCCATTTTCATCATCCCCATTCTTTGGTATTTTTCACCATAAAAAATAGTTTTTCATAACATTATCAAGTTTTTATCTAGTCATTTCTCATCACATTCCTACCTTATTGGGAGAACTATAGTGGATTTAGGTTTATAATTGACCATGTAGGTAATACTAAATTACTGAGGTTAGCTTGGCCAACCTTATTTTGGGAATTTTTATTTTCATCACCTTATTTTAACATTCATAGATTTCACATTGTGCACATTATGGACATGATTATTAAACATGAATATTTAATCATCAAACATGTGATAAATCATATTTATCCTCTTCATCCTTACATTTATAATTCTCCTTTCTTATCAATTATACTACATTTTTATAGTTTGTGAGTCACTTGTATATTTATTCTCCATCAGTTTCATCTATATTTTTTTCACCACATTTCATACCATCTTTGGATATATTCATGTCCCTAATGTCCACAAATAACTCTTTAGGTAGAGCCCAATTATATAGGGCATTTGGGGTCAGATCAACCACTTCCTCCTTCTTTAATTCCCCCTTTGTCAAAGTTTGTCACATTGTCTTATCTGATGTTCTGTTAACTTAGGGTAAAAACACAAGATCAATGCCTTATTAGTACATGCCTTCAATTATGATGTATTATTTGTTTATTGATTATATATCTTTGTATGTATGTTTTAATTGATTGATTGTATGTTTGTGTGTTTATTTAATTGATTTTTTCTTGGTTTAGTGTATTATGTTTTACACTTTAGTCTTGATATTTTATATATTTATCTATGTTTTTAAATATTTGTATATTAAATAGTCCTTATCCAAATTGAAAAAAAAGTTTTCATGATTCATTTTAATAATTTTGATTCATGATGTCATGTGCAAAATTAAACATCAAGTGATTGAGGCTTATATACAATGTCAAGGGAAGAGAAAACATCATGTTGTAATATATATCACCATGGATAAGTGTAATTATATTATTACAAAAAACATTATCACATTTTATTCATGATCAAATAAAAACAACTGAACATTATAACTACATATATTCTAATCATGATACACATCTACAAATGAGCATGTAAAAAGAGTCATAATTTTTTTTAACATAGTGATCACATGTAAATACCTAAAATAAAATAACATCATCCTCAATAGTAAATTAAATTCATTCATCAAATTTAGTATATAGATCAAGTGAGACATCATCAATAAAATTATTACAATAAAATCATCATGAACAAATACATCAACATAAACATTAAGATAAATATTCTACTCCACATATAATCTACATCATGAATCAAACAATAATATAATATATATAAAAATAATATCAGGAGTACATATACCTAATATAATCAAAATTAATTTCCATATATATCTCAAAATAATGTTTATACATTACATGTGTGTGTGTGCACTCGCGCACGTGTGCGTGCGTATGTGTGTGTGTGTGTGTGTGTGTGTGTGTGTGTGTGTGTGTGTGTGTGTGTGTGTGTGTGTGTGTGTGTGTGTGTGTGTGTGTGTGTGTGTGTGTGTGTGTGTGTGTGTGTGTGTGTGTGTGTGTGTGTGTGTGTGTGTGATAACAAAAAATGTAGATCTGAAAATAAAATTAGATGAATCTAATCATTTGGTAGTAGTCTCCTTTGAGGCCTATCTTATTAAGAGCTTTATCCTATACCATGTGGTGGAATATATAATGGTGGCATGATCTCTATTAGTTGTGGAAAGGGTGGAATCATTGATCTCTTTGAAGTTGAGGTGTGAAGTGACCTAGATGACTGACCTAATTTCTGGTTGTTATACTCATAAAAGTTGGGTTCCCTACCCTATGCTAGTATGACTACATCATATAAACTATGATAGAATATAGACTCATATATGGATCACATACTCTCTATAAAGGTATTCACTACTACGTAAAAATCTTGTGAGCCTCATCTTGATCCCCACCAAGCCTTTGAATGTCAACCTAGGCTCTTTCCCTCTCAATAGTCAATTCTTATTGAATGGTGGTCATGTATACAACATTAACCTTCAAAGTGTTAGTATATGTTTTTAATGATTAAATATAACACTGTGCATCTAATTTTTACCTCTATAACTTAGACATTATAATCTTTAATATATTAATATATACTAAGTTAACATTAATATCCTCTTCAACCCATCTATAGTGGCATGATCTGCCTATGATCTATTTCACCTAAAAGGACATTCATACTTTGAATCTTGTCCCATATACACATCCTAATTAGATCTTATATATATAACATTTATATCTTTATCATCATGTCTAGGACCCTATCCTTAATCTCCTTCATGATCATATGACTTCCCTCATTGCAACTACTACTACTCTTGGACCTAGAATCTGTAATCATAAACACAAATTATTATACTGGTGCATGTATCAACTACTATAAAGGAGCCTTAATTTGAGGAGTTACATATATATATATATATATATATATATATATATATATATATATATGTATATGTATATATGTATATATATATATGTATATATGTATATATATATATGTATATATGTATATATGTATATATATATATATGTATATATGTATATATATATATATGTATATATATATATGTGTGTGTGTGTGTGTGTGTGTGTGTGTGTATATATATATATATATAAAGTCACATATCCCTCTCCCCAATATCGATTATGATCCCCATCTCTTTGAGATAGTATAACTCATCTTCATTGTTGTTATTTATGATACTAAGTTATATGCTAAACATATTATCTCAACATTCATGCCTTTAGTAGTTTGGGCCTATTCAATCTAACCATACCAAACCAAATAAAAAATTATATATATTCCCATGTGACACATATATCTACCAATCCTAGGGCATATTCCCACGAAACTAGTTGTACCACCAAAAAACTACTAATTGCTTCAATCCTTGGGATGGGAGGCCCCCACTCACTGATCTGACATGTTACATGTGTGAATTAATGACGCCCTTTAGGAACATATTGATGTAAATTAAAACACATTTTTATTCAATCATTATGATATATCTCAATAGTTAAATCATGGTGACATATGATATAGAATGAAGTAATCATTAACTATGTCACATATTTATCCTCCAACCATACAAACTAAATGCGTATATAACTTTGATAAAAAAATCCATTAGTCATCTCATCAATAACTCACTAGTATAAATGTAGGTCCTCTTGGTGTCCTCATAAACCTACTCTTATTAAGTACCAACCATATGCTAGTAGCTTTTATTGACCCTATTGTCATATTTATCCAACTATTTACTCAATATCGATATGTTCCTAGGCCTAGACATAAAGCAATGTAGAAGTCCCAATACTCTTATCATGACAATAATACACCATAAGTAAATCTATTTATAACTAAGCTAAAACTATGATATGAAAATAAAATAAGGAAACATCATTGATCATATCTCATGTCACCCCTCATAGTCCCATATGTAAATAGTAGATGACTATTATCAGATAGAAATATTGCACTAACAATGACAATATTAATGATAATCTCTTGACTAATAAATGGTTGTGCCTCTAAAAAAATATGTCAACCACTCCATCTTACATGACAACATCATTCACACCAATAAAATCCACTGGTAGTACATTTCATCCTTGCCATAACTAATATAGTGCTTGTCCCTGGATCATAATATATATAATATTCTATATATCCTCCAAATTCACTATAACCTCTCTAGTAGGAAGGTGAAATGTGATCATCTCTAAATGATAGCACTTAGATAACATAGAGAGAAATGCCATGTATTCTAGGATCGTATGTATCCATGATATGTAAAATAAATAAATCACCTCAAGTAGGGCCATGACTTCCTTGGTCCAAATCCCTAGCTACTATAAGATGCATGATATCTTCTCACAAGCTATCAAAATTGAGACTCGCTCCTACAAATCATATTATGTTTATACACAGTAAAATATATCTATGTAAACACTAACACATACAAAAATACAACACATCACTCTTATTTTCATATAAAAAATCAATTCAATCATTCAAAGCAATCAAATTAAATTTATATTCAAGTGAATGTTTCATTAAAATCAATGTTCATTCTTCATTTTTTATGATTTCACCATTTTATGACATTACCACTATTTAACATGTGTATTTCACCATTCATATTATCATTATCATGATTTAGGTTTTAATTATACATTCCAAGGATATTTCATCATTTTCCCTCATGATCTCACCTTTTTACGCATTATTTTCACCGTTTAGGTGACTTCTATGCTATTTAAGTGATATCACCAATTTAATTGATATCATTAATTTCATACAAATTCCTACTGATATCATCATAATATCACCATTTTTAAATAAATCTTACTATATATGTGGGAAATATCACCAATTGATAATTTTTTGATATCAATGAAATTTCCAAATCTCCTACTTCTACATATCATTAATAACATTAAATGCAGAAATTTTCAAAAATAAAAGGTACTTATCGAATGCTCATTTTTCATTGGTCGCCTATATTATTGAACCCACTCTCCAAGATGCCTATTATTATGGATACATGTCATCAAAATTTAAACACTTGAAAAATCTAGAGCAAATAATTCATAGATGTGAGGGTGAAAATGAACTATTTTCACCCTCTAAGGGTCAATTTATAGCCAAAATTAAGAATTTTTAACCCTACCCCTCTCATTGCATCATTTTTATTCATAATAGGCCTATTTATGGATACTTTATCTATTTTAAATCTCGTTTTTTCCTATTTTCCCCATTTATCAACCTCTTTTACCATAAAATGTGTCACTTCCTTATTTTGAGGGCCCATTGATGCAAGAGCATCACTCCAACTTTGTAATTTTGGCTTGCATTATTCATTTTTATTTTGATTAGGTTGTTTTATGGGTCATTTAAATTTATTATATTTTAATAATGGTCTCATAAGTCATATCACACATTTTTAAATCATTTTCCAAGTGTTTAGGTTATCTTAGGTAGGCTACAATTTGAATTTGACACTTTCCCACCAAAATTCAAATTCAAATTTTTTCATAGGAAAGTTTGGTTTATGATACTTTTCATTAATTTATAATGGTTTTTAGGATTTTTATATTTTTTTAAAGTTTATTTAGTGTTTTAAAGTGATTCTTAATGTCTTGTTTATCAATTATGAGTTGTTTTCCCTTTTTGGTCAATGTTTTAGTTATGCAAATACACTTCAAATATAATCAAGACCTATGTTGGGAATTTCTTGAGTAGTTAGAGGATTTTTAGGTATATATATTTATTTTTAAATATTTGTTTAATTAATATTTAAAGGAGGAATAATTTTTTTTAAGGATCTAGTAATGAAGAAAGAAGGAACACATGCCAAGAAACAAGATTATCATAAATTTTATGTAAGCACATAGGTAACCAGACTTTTAATGTGAAGAATATTTTTATAATATTTTGGTTTTTATTTTTAATATATATGAATTAAATATATTCAGTTATTTATCATATTGACTCATTTAGAAAATTTTATTCCTAATAAGAAGGAATGAGGTTGTATTAGACTATGGATAGCGAAGCATAAAAAGTTAATCATTTTCATAAAGTGTGTTGAATATTCTTGTGATATTTATGTGTTTATTTTTATTTAAGAAGTGGAAAATTGGTAAATTATATTTATTAATACCTATTATAAGTTTTATACCTTAAAAAATACTCAACACAATCAAATCTTCCAACTCTACTAGTAGAAACATGTACCATACTTTTGTAGGTGTTATCTGTAGGTAAGATTTTATTTTATTGAATATTTTACCAAAAAAAGTAAGTTAGTTATCATTTATGAGTTTATTTGAACCTTTAAAAAAACTTTTTCAGCTTGAAACAATAATCAAAACTCCATTTTGTTCCTTAAAATCTAATTTTCCTTTTACTCGGCTTGTGAGAAAGACATGTTGAAGAGTTGAGATCATTTCATGGTTTGGGTATAATATAAGTGAATTAGATCCTCAAACATGGTATAATTTATGCGTTTTACATTATAAATTTGAATAAAACATTTTATATTATCTTTTTACATGTGGAGTTGTATAAATCCAAAAGACTATGTTGGACCTAAGAGATCTAATAGGTGACCTAATTGGTTAAGAGAAAGGTTGAGATTCTTTTACTTTCTTAGAATTATAGAATCCAAAAAAAATTATGTTCATGTAAAACCTTAATGGGTATATAAAAATTACATTTTTTAAATTTGAAGCTTTGTGTAGTAAAAATAAACCCCATAAAACTACCTCAATAGGGTTACAAGAAGAGGCCTAAAAACACTAATAACTTGAAAATAGAGAACTTTCCCTTTTAATTTAGAATATAAAAGTTTGAGAGTTAATAAAATATGATATTACGTATATAAATATCAATGTTTGTGATCTTTAATATTCTATATTTTTTTAAACATTGAAATTAGTGCCTCAATAGGGATAGTAGAGGTTGGATCAAAAAGCAAAGATTGTGTTTTGATGGTTTTTTAATAACTCCTCTGCATCAGTTTGGTATCAGATCAAGTTTGACACCTGATTTATATTTATATAAGGTATAAATTTTTAGATAATAAGAGTGAATTTTTTGTGTGTTGGTCAATTAGCCTATAAAGTGAGTTTTGGTCAAGTAGCTTAGAAGGTGTAAAGAAAAGATGCCACCTAGAAGGAATAGAGACAATATTCTAAATATGCTGGAGGAATTGTATAACCTAAATATTGGTTTTTATAATAAACTTTTAGTAGTATAGGTTACTTAAATAAGGGGACTCATAATAGGAGATGACAATGATAGCGAGGAAGAATTCCAAGAGGTAGAAGAGGATGGTGAAGAAGTTGGAAACCATGATGAACAAGTTATGTAAATAGTACTAAAATAAATAATTAAATACATTTCCAAACAAAAATTTGAACTTCACACATATTCAATAATCTTGGATGGAGAATAACTCATTGACTGATTGTAGAACTAGATAAATACTTTAACTATGAAAGTGTTCCAGAGGATAACAAGGTGAAGTTTGATCATACAGAGTTGAAATGGCATGCACCCCTTTGGTGGATTTATCCAATACAAAATAAAATATAAGGTTAAGATAAAGATAAAGTCTTTAGATAGGATGGTCTCCAAGTTGAAGGGAAAATTCTTGACAAATGACTATAAAATAAAACTCTTCAAAAGGTTGTAAATGTTGAAATATAAATAAATAAATGAGTGTTAAGGAATATATAAAATACTTATATAATCTAGTTATCATATTGATAAATATATAATAGGATAAAAAATGGTTTATATACATCTTAGAGGGTTGAGATATAATTTTCTAGATGAAATAAGTCTAGTTAGCCCTAGAACTCTTGAAGAATGTTATTAGTTTACATTGAAAGTAGAAGCCAATATTAATAAAAGATAAACATAGTAGAATAGAGGTAGAGACAAAACTTATAGAGGAAGGGATCAACAAGGAGGTAGAAATACCTCACAAAGAAACCAAGGACAATCTAACACTTCACAATAATAATCATTTAATCCTAGAGGTGGCTTTAGAGGTAAAAGGCTATAATTCAAAGGTAAATATACATCAAAAGGAAGAGGATCCATTGGATTAATAATTTCAAATGTAATAAATTTTTAGGACATAGGTTTTGTGAGTGTCTAAAAGGTTAACAAGCAAAAAGCTATAGAACTAAAATTAGAAATCAAATTGTTCAAGTAATAAAAGAGGAGAGTGTTGGTTCTCCATCTCATTGGTAGAACCAAAGGTAGGTGAATCATTTATTATGATAAGGGTGATCATAAAGACACCTAAAGAGAAGGAACCTACATAAAGAAATATTATTTTTAAGATCTCCTACAAATGCAAAGTTAAATGTTTCAAATTAGTTATTGATTTAGGTAGCACAAATAACTTAGTTTTAGTTGAGATGGTGGATAAACTAAATTTGAAAAGGGTACCTCATCCCACTCCCTACAAATTTTCATGGTTATAAAAAGGGCATTAAGTATTGTTTAATTAATAATATTGGGTGGAATTTCAAATTGGGAGTTATAAATAAAAAGTTATTTATTACATCATGCCAGTGGGTGTATGTCATGTGCTCCTTATAAGGCCTTCAAAATATGATAGGAAGACATCACATGATGGTATGAGAAATTTCCAAATTATGGATAAGGATGGTGTTACACTTAGATTCACACCCTTGAGGAGATGCCTAAATCTGCTCATCTAAGTGGAACCATGGAGACATTTCTCTTAATATGGGTGATAATTTTGAGAAATTAATCTCTAAAATTGTTGACATTTAGATTCACACCCTTGAGGAGATGCCTAAATCTCTTCATCTAAGTGGCACCATGGATACATTTCTCTTTTTATGGGTGACAATTTCAAGAAATGAATCTCTAGATAAGGGGATAGCTCCCCTTGATGCACATTTAAATCTCTCTCTAAATTAATAATTGGATATGAAAAGGGATTAATAAAAAATGACTGAGAAACCAAATGGTGATGCACCAATGTATAATGTCCTCCCAATTGACTAAAACTACTACTTAAAACAAACAAAGTGTTTCTAACACAAAACTCGCAACTTAGGATTCATTTTTACATCAATGTTTCATATGCTAGATTTGAGAAGGTATATTATTATTAGGAAGGGAATGAATTATTTAAAAGAGGGATACAATCATGGACCACTTCTAGGATATATCTACACTTAGAAAAGAATACTAGCAAAGACTTGCAACAATAACCTTTTTGCAAATGGTAGACCATCAAGAGTACAATCTGGAAAAGACAATCTTTCACTAGACTAGACCAACAAGATTTAAGTCATTACTCAATATTGTAGCATATGAGTGGTAAGAACACTTATATATCTCTTTAAGAGTTCTTCAAGTATAAATTTGGCCATATTTTTCCCAATAACCAGTGGAGACTACCCAAATGAACCAAGAGAATGCATATTTATATCTTTGAGAGAGATGTGAAGCCAAAGAAGATCAAGAGTTGACATGTGTCCACATGTGAGAATAAGTTAAAATTACATCTGTAATAGGTGTGGGGTGATCCATGCCATGTTAAGAGGTCTAATTATCTGAAACAAGTCATAAGAGTGGCATAAAACCTTCAGAATTAGCACAAGAAACTACCCCCATCAAAGACAATCCATGAATATTTGAAACTAAAAAACAAGAGAGTCAACACATAACACTATTTGAAGAAATGGAACTCAAGGAAACAGTTAGAAAATGATCCTTCTAACTACTAGTTATCCTCTAGACACCTATGTTTTTTGATTTCATGGAAGCTCCTTGATTTGGTTAACTGCCAACAATGACTTGAACCATCAACCTATCCATTTTTATTACTTTTTATATACCATATGATTAGGATTAAACTATTTGTTACATTCACATTTTATCTCATGTTCTCACCAAGTCTTTTAACATCAATGGATAATTTTCATAGTTTAAAGTTGATGTTTTGTGGGCCATCATCCTTTAGGTATTTTCTTCAGAATTTTGTTTTCATGGTCACTTTGTTTCAAAACTTTTCCCAAAATAATACATTAGGGATATTTTATTTTGACAATTTTTGTAGATAACTTTCCCATGGACAATGTCTTTGAGAATTTTTCCAAGTGCTCTTTAACTATTCCTTTGGTCACTTTTGTATTGGGTCTTTTCCTTCAGGATATTTTCTTGAAACAATTCCTTCAGCCCTTTTTTGTGCATTAATTCCTTCAAACTATTGGATGACCCTTCAACTTTTATAAAATGGACTATCTGGGAAGGAAATTTTTCAAAAAAATACCCTTTGAAAACTTTGATCTGAGCCAAAAGTGCCCTTCAAAAAAGGTGCAAATGACCTCTTTTTAATATTTGCAAATGACCCCTTTAGAAAATTTGAATTACCTTTTAGAAAATATGAAGTGTCCTTCAATAAAAATGCAATGTCCTTTAGAAAATTTGTAAGTGCCCCTTTAGATTTTTTGAAAAAGACTCTTTAAAGTTCTTGCAAATTAACCATCCAAAAGGAAAATACATTTTGGATTTTTTGAAATGTACCTTTCAAAACTTCTGCATTTAAATAATTCTTTTAGATAAATTGCATAGATAATTTTCCCAAAAGACTTTTGACCCCTATCCTGAAAAGGATATCCTTTAGGGAAATTGCTTAGGACAAAATGTCTGAGATAATTTCTAACACTTGAAAAAAAACTCAAAAACAAAAAATCTGAAAGAAAGAAAACTTAGTCAAAATAAATGACTCGAAAGGATTATTATGCAAAGGCATAACAAAATATCAAAACCAAACTTTCTTAAAAAATTAAACTTGTAAATTTGTTGTGTGCTTTATCAAAGAACACTTCTTATTAAGAAAATCTACATATTGGTTAACCTTTCTAATAGGGGTACATAATTTTGACCCAAAGAGCCAAAATTTGGTCAATAAATTGGTGACTCATAGGGGTAGTATGCCTGTTATACTGACCAGACCAATAAGCAAATTATTCCATTGGGCATGGATTCATCTAAGGACACTCAAACAAGGAAGAATTGTTCATGACTCAAAATGTTAAAGAACACACCAGACTTGGAAATGAAAAACCCATGCCATAAGACACAAGACACAACACAAATAAAACAAACAAGACATAAAGAAAATTAAGACATAATAAAACTCACACATGTGTGTAAGCACTTATGGAGCATAATGAAAGTAAGAGACTATGTAAAAAGGAAAAGGAGAAACTCAATAACAATGCTTTAGATATATCTCATTGACTGGGATATGCATCTCCTCTGCATCCAACTTTGAGAGTTAGAAATCTTTGTGTTGTTTGCATTGTGTGATCAGATATGGGCCACTCCAAAGAGCATCAAACTTTATATTTTTTCCAAGTTTAGCCCTATATTCATCCCATTTTAGAACAATGTCTCCTTTGAATCTCCTTGGCATGGATTTCTTGTCAAAATAATTTTTTGTTTGCTCTTAGTGAGTTTTCATGGTGTGCATAACTTTATTTATTATCTCCTCAAGCACCACCACCTCACATAACCTAAATTCCATGATGTCATTCTCCATCAATTGTAGTTGATAGGTAAGATCTAAAGCTGACAAATAAAGTGAGATAGGAAGCCTAGCCTCCCTTCTATACACAATTGTGTATGGTGAGTTTTTTATTGCTCTTTTTAAGGTGTTCCTATCAACCCAAAGGAATATATTTAACTTAGAGTGCCAAGTTCTTTGATTTTTCTCCATTTTCCTCTTTATAATTCTAACTAGATTCATGTTTGTGGACTCAACTAGTCCATTCCCTTGGGATAGTAGTTAGAGTAGGTGCTAAGTTAGATGCTAAGGTTCAAATCCCATTCAATCATCCTTGATCTTAGATAGGCCAATGCATTATCTAAGATTATTATCAAGGGAGCTCCAAATCTGGTCACTATACTCTCATAGAAGTCTAGGACTGAATTTTCATTTGCCTCTTTAAGAGATATAGCCTTCACCCATCTTTTAAAGTAATCAATGGTAGTCAACACTCATTTGTGGTTAGTACTAGAAGGAGGATTGATTAGGCCTATAAAATCCAAAACCAATTGCATAAGTGGTTGCTCAACTTAGATTGGGTGAAGAGCAAGGTAGTTAGCTTTTTTTTACCATTAAAAAGAGCACACTTTTGGCATTTTATTACCAAATCATGGGTATATTTTAACAACATCAGCCAAAAGTAACCATCCCTCATAATCTTAGTAGCTATGGTTCTTGGAGCAAAGTTACCACTAGTTGGTCCATCATGGAATTCAACCAATAATTTATCAATATAATCCAAATCAAAATACCTCAAAAGCACACTTAAAAAGTCATTTTAAAAATCACTCCATAAACAAAGACATAATGACTAGATTTTACCCTAAAGTACTTTCTCTTGGTCCTATCAAGACCTTATAGACACTCACTAGTTTGAAGGAAATGGATCATGTTCTATGTCCAACTTCTCATAGATGAAGGTAAAAATGTCATAGAATCATCATGAAGTACCAAAAAAAATTATTTTTGCTCTTTCAAGTCTACATCAAGATGCTCACATAACCCTTTTCCTTTCACTAATTTGGTAGTTTTGATCTCCACATCATATTCCATCACCCTTGTGATCTACCCTACCCTCTTTTCATTCAAATATCTATTCAATATAAAGTCTTTCACATTAGGATGAGGCAAAAAAATATTAATATTGTTATTAGACAACATATGCCTAAACTTATTTAGGCTCCTTATGACTGAAAGTACTTGTTTTTCAACATATGTGTATCTTACCTCATAGCCTTGTAAACCTTGACTAAAGAAGGAAATAGGCTATTCAAAATTTTCATCATTAGCTTGAGTAATCATTCCAAATGTTACCTCTTCATTACCAAAATTATATAGGTTTAAATATTTAGAGAAGTTATGACTTGCAAGGGTAGGAGCTTGGGAAATGGCCTACTTGATCTCCTTACAACTTTCTTTCCTCCTTTTCCAAGTGAATACTTCATCTTTCCTTAACATGGAGGTTAAGGGATTGACCAAGTTATAAAAATTAGGAATGAATCTCCTTATGAAATTGATCTTCTTATGTTTAGGCAAAGATAATGCCAAGATGGCATTCACCCTTTCTAGATCAATAGATAAGCCTTTATTATAAAAAATATGTCCCAGTAGTTTGCTTTCATGGACAAAAAACACACACTTTTTGGGTTTAGAGAGATTCCAAAATCTCTACACGTCTCAAAAATCTGCCTTAGGTGCTTTAAATGATCTTTTGCTTCCTTGGAGAAAATTGTCACATCATCAAAATATACCAATACAATGTCATTTATTAATATTTCAAAAGCCATATCCATTGCATGTTTAAGAGTAGCTCTAGAATTAGACAACCCAAAAGGCATTTTTCTATAAGCATATGTACCCAATTTATTAGTAAAGGCTATCTTATATTGGTCACTTTCCTTCACCAGAATCTGATTATACCCATCAAGGAGAAAAATTCTTTTCACTACCAGCCACAACTTATAAGATATATTCCATGGAAGGGAGTGGATAATTATCCTTTAAAGACACTCTATTCAAGTCCCTAAAATAAACACACAACCTTATCTCTCTATTCTTTTTCCTAATAGGAACTAGGTTCACCATCCAAGTTGAATGCTTAATCGGAAAAATGATTCTAAACCCAATCATTTTGGTGAGTTATTTTCTCATGAGAATCTCAATTTTAGGTTTGATTTGCCTTTTACTTTGTTTAATAGGCTTATAATTTCCATATAACTCTATAGTATGTCGAGCTAGATTTGGTTCAAAACCTTTTAAATATCTATACTCCAATGCAAAGACATCATAAAATTATTGGCATAACTCAATGAAAGAATACTTATCTTTGCTATTACATACCTTTCCAAATGTAATAAATTTATCTTTAAAGATCTTAACCTTCTCATAGTTCTCCTACTTGGTAGATATGCTTACCTTCTCTTTCTTCAATTGGTCATCATCATTTAATATGCTCTCAAGGGTAACTATGCCTTTAGGGAGTTTGTTAGACTTCAATTACACAATCTACCCTCCATATTATTACTATAATTTTGACTGATTATTGAAATAAAAATCAGATTCTTCTTGTAGGAAAAGTGATTTTTTTTTTCACTATCAAACACTTACCAATTAGTGACATTATCTAGTATGGAGGGCCTTATAATCAATTTTAGATGAGGTTGGTTCTTGTCTTATTTTATCTCTTTTGGAACATTAAACTAAGATCTAATTGATTCCAACCTATCATCATTCTCGTTATCTTCTCTTGAAATATAAATTATGTTTAAGGCTTTGAAATAATCCACAAGATCCCACACTCTATGCTTATAGAACTTAAGCAAAGAGTTTTTTGTCAAATTCTACCCTCTAACTTGATTGACAACAAATTCACTATCATGAAACACTTTCAATTATTTGACACCTCTTTTCCTTACCCACTTGAGGCCATGAATTAGGGCCTCATATTTGGATACATTTCAATTACAAGAGAATTAAACTATAAAGGCTAAAAAATACCTTTCCTTTGAAGGTGAAACCAACATTGCTCCACCACTTAACCCAATCTTGCTTCTAAACCCATCAAAGAAGAGCTTCCATAAAACACCCACCTCTTCACGTGGCTTCACTAGATTGGGTATGAAGGAATCCTTATCATGCACATAGTATACCCCAAGACTAGATTCTTCAATAAACTTGTAAAGATCATATTCATAGTTGTCATCTCCCCACTCATCTAGAAACAAATCAGAAACTCCCTCAAGGGAAGATGATGGAGACTGATCAATATGAAGTTCATCTTCATCAATGATATCATAATTAACATTTGACACCGTAGGTGAGAAAGGTTCCAAGTGATCTCTACGAATATGTTCTAACTCAATCTTCACTTTAGTGCTATACTTTATCCTAAACACCATGTAGGACTAATTGGCTACCAAATATCCACCTATCTTGGATGTGAAATATCTTGATAATTAAATAGAAAAATAAAGTGGCATATCTACCAAAACCACATCATGAGGAACTAAAAAATTAGGACAAGCATGAAGGATCAAATTTAAACCTTTCACTATCCCCAAAGTCTTGGCTAGTGATCCATCCAATTGTAAAAATCCTTTAGTCATTGGTTCATACTTGAGTCCTAACTTATCTGATATACATTTGGGCATAACTAATGTGTTTTATCCACTATATATAATTAAATAATGAACCAAGAAATCACAAATGATTAGATATAGGTAAAAATGAGTCTTCTCATATTTCTTCACTTGACCATCTATAGATTGAGTTCCATTGACCAAAACCACATTGTCATTTCTAGATGGGCTAGATTATTTACTCAATCCATGTAATTCATTTTAGAGTATATATTTCTACCCTATTAATGTTATATAATCCCATAATGATATTTTTATATGAATCTTATTCATCTATTCCACCACATTGATGGAAGAATTACTCACCTTGTGGTTCTCTCTATGAACTTTGGTACCTTGTGATGTAGCTTATGGAGGTGAAGTTGTAGCAGATGGCCTAAAATTTGGAATACTATGATTTTATTATAATTTAGGATTAATTACCATAGGAGATGATTTAAGAGTCACAATATGTCCTTGATTATCTCCTTGAGCTTCATCAACAACCCTCCTTCTATACCTAGTATTCTGATTGTTTGTATTTCCCAAGTAATTAATGGTACAAAACTCACACTCTAAATGATTTATGAGGGTAGAATCAGTTTTATGTTGTAAATTTTCCACCCATCCTTGAATATGTCCTTAAAAATTTAAATCTTGTAAATATTGACTATCTTACATTACCATGTCTTGATTGTGCATCTCATTTACATAAGGAACATGCTCTTGACCATGTTCGAAAGATGGATAGTTGGGTTGTTATTAGACCAAGTTATTTTGAGTGGGGATAATATATTTCAAGGATAATTTAAAATTAGGATTAAATATTTGATAAGGCTTGACATGGGTGATTTGGCATTTTCCTTGGGTATTATTTTGGAAAGGAGGTCTACTTGTTTGCCCAAACTGTTATATGTTTGATATGGCCTATAACCTTGAGATTGTTGTATTTTGAGGGAAACTAACTAATTTTTAATGCTTTTAATCAATATTTTAACTTCATGGATTTAATTTTAAGGATAAATGGTATGCCTTTATTGATTAGGCAAAGGGACTAAAGTGGGCAATGCACCATGACTAGGAGAATGCAAATCAGGGAATAGTGGCATTGGAGGTCTAGGAACTAAATTTCCTACTTGGAAATGATAATTATTAGTATTTATGGATGTTTAATAGTAATTAATAAATGTATTTACACCCATATATTGAATCATCATGCCAATGTCACTATTCAACACTTTTAAGTAGTACAAAAATACATAGTTTGAGGTTGGCCTCACAAGAGTTGGGATTTTATCCCAAGTTTTTTGGAACCTAGTATTAAAGTATTACATGAATTCATGTGGTTACCTCTTTATTGTGGTCAATTACTTAGATATAGATAGGTATTAACTCTTCTTCCCAAACTTATTAGTCAATAAATATCCCAATTCATCCCATGAGCTAATGGAATTTATAGGTAGAGTCCCATACCAATCCAAAACTTTTCCTTTGAAAGACAAGGAAAAAAACCTAATAACTACATTTTATTGGGTGATTTTTTAGATATTAAAAAAGTTTGTTACATTATTAATGTGCTCAATGGTAGTAATATAACCATCCCCACTAAAATATGTGACACTTTTGAGGGATGCTCCTAGAATTTGATCATATTGGGAAAGATGTAAGGGAGATGCCCCAATGAAAGGTATAAAAGGTTATCTTCTAGCCATCTTGGAATGATCACTATGGATGTTAGGAATGGAATGTAACACAAACTTATAAGCTTTAAACATAAAATATATTTTATAAAGATGAGTGTTGATAAACCTAAACCTTTTGGTGGAATATGGAGGTAGTTTCACAAAATCAAAGGGTGTCTCTTTAGAAGAAAAACTATTCATCACCTTTGGCATGGAAAATAGGACTGATCATCAACCAAAGAATTCAATTATTCAATGGAGTCACCAGGTACTAAATGTAGATGCTTATTTCAAATTAAAAAAATCCAAGGCTAGTACCAACCTTGAATAATATTGTAGGACTTGGAAGGCCCATCTGAAATGCCAAAAATTGTTGACACTTGGATTTGCACCCTTAATGAGATGAATAAATCTCCTCATCCAAGTGGTACCATGGAGACATTTATATTTTTGTGGGTGATAATTTTGAGAAATTAATCTCTAAAAATATTGAAACTTGGATTCACACCCTTGAGGAGATGCCTAAATCTCCTCATCAAAGTGGCATCATGGAGACATTTCTCTTGCTATGGGTGACAATTTCAAGAAATGAATCTCTAGATAAGGGGATAGCTCCCCTTGATGTACCTTTAAAGATCTTTCTATAACTTAGTAATTAGATATGAAAATGGATTAAGAAATAATGACTCAAAAACCAAATGATGATGCACAAATGTATAATGTCCTCCAAATTGATTTAAACTACTACTTAAAAAAAAGTGTTTCTCACACAAAACTCACAACTTAGGATTCATTGTTACATCAATGTTTCATATGCTAGATTTGAGAAAGTATATGATTATTAAGAAGGGAAAAAATGATTCCAAATAGGGATATAATCATGGACCATGTCTAAGATATATATACACTTATAAATGAATACTATCAAAGACCTACAACAATTTCCTTTCTACAAATGGTATACCATCAAGAGTACAAGCTAGAAAAGACAATCTTTCACTAGACTAGACCAATAAAATTTAAGTCATTACTCAATATTGTAGCGTATGAGTGGCAAAAAAAATTTATATTTCTTCAAGAGTTCTTCAATTACAAATTTATCTAGAGTTTTCCTAATAACCAGCAAAGGTTACCCAAATGAACCAAAATATTGTATATTTATAGCTTTGAGAGAGTGTTCAAGCCAAAGAAGTTCAAGAGTCAAGGAATAAATTACAATTGCATGTGGAAGAGGTGTGGGGTGAGCCATGTCATGATAGGAGGTCTAATTATCCAAAAAAAGTCATAAGAATGGTGAAAAGTGGCATAAAACCTTTAGAATTGGCATAGGAAAATGCCCCCATTAAAGACCATCCATGAACATTTGAAACTAAAAATAGAAGAGTCAACACAAAACATTGTTCAAAGAAAATAGAATTCATGGTGATAGTTAAAAAATTATCCTTCTAATTTTTATCTATAATTTTGACACCTATGTTTGTTGATTTTGTGGAAGCTTCTTGATTTGGTTAGCTTCCATCAATGACTTGAACCATCAACCTATCCATTTTGCTTGCTTTTTCTACACTAGATGATTGGTATTCAACTATTTGTTACCATCACATTTTATCTCATGTTCTAAATAAGTCTTTTGACATTAAAAACTATTTTTTGTAGTTTAAAGTTTATGTTTTACAGGACATCATCCTTCAAGTATTTTCTTCATACTTTTGTTTCTATGGTCACTTTGTTTTAGCACTTTTCCTAAAAGAATTCATTCAAGATTTTTCATTTTGACAGTTTCTATAGACAATTTTCACATGGACAAGGTCTTTGATACTTTTTCCAAGTTCTCTTTGACTATTACTATGATAACTTTTATATCATGCCTCTTTGTATTAGGTCTTTTTACTTCAGGATTTTTTCCTAAAATTATTCTTTTATCCCCTTTTTCTATGTTAATTCCTTCAAATTATTGGATGAACCTTTGGATTTTATTAAATGGACCATTTGAGAATGACACTTTGCCCAAAAATACCCTTTGTAAACTTTGATATGAGCCGAAAGTTCCCTTCAAAAAAGTTACAAATGACCCCTTCAAAAAAGTTGTGAATGACCCCTTCGAAAAAGTTGAATTACCTTTTGAAAAAGATGAAGTGACCTTAAAAAAATACAATGTTCTTCAAAAAAGTTGCAAGTGCCCCTTTGGATTTTTTAAAAAAGACTCTTTGAAATTCTTGAAAATTAACCTTCCAAAAGGCAAATACACTTTAGATTTTTTTAAATGTACCTTTCAGAACTTCTATATTTAAACAATTATTTCAAACAAATTCTGTAGACAATTTTCCCAAAAGACTTCTAAACCCTAGCCAGAAAAGGATATCCTTTGGGGAAATTGTTTTGGATAAAATGTTTGAGATAATTTCCAACACTTGAATAAAAACTTGAAAATAAAAACTCTAAAATAAATAACTCTTAGTCAAAACAAAAGACCCAAAAGGATTACTATGCAAATGCCTAGAAAAAGACCAAAACCAAATTTTTTGAAAGAATTAGACTTGTAAATTTGTTTTAAGCTTTGTCAAAGAACACTTCATCCTAATAAAATATACATACTAGTTAATATTTCCAATAGGGGTACCCAATTTTGACCCAAAGGACCAAAATTTGGTCAACATATTGTATAAGCCATTCCTTTCTACCTATGAAAGAAGAAGATGGTGAGCAAAATATTCATTCAAGTATAATGGTGGTAAGTGAAAAAGAGTTTGTGAATGCCATGAGAGAACAAGAGATAGGATTTTCTATGGTTATCAAGCCTATACCAATCATAATAACCACCAAAGTGAATGAATTTCCATAAGAGATAAAATATGTGTTCAAGGACTATGCTAATATCATAGTTGATGAACTACCTAGTGAGCTACCACCAATAAGAAAAATTAGTCATCATATTGACTTCACTTCAAGAGAAATCTTGCCTAATAAGGATGAATATAAGATGATACCTCAATAAAATTCTAAGATAAAAAAGCAAGTTCAAGAACTATTGGACAAAGGGCTGGTCAAAGAGAGTCTTAGACCATGTATATTTCTAATAGTGTTAGTGCCTAAGAAGGAAGGAGATTTGAGGATGTGTAAATATTAAAGGGAAATTAACAAGATCATTATAAGGTAATATTTTCCTCTCCAAAGAATAGAAGACTTGATGGATTATTTGTGTGGTTCAAACTACTTCTCCAAGATTGACCTCAAGATTGGAAACTACCAAATTAGAATTAGGCATGGATATGAATGGAAAATAACCTTCAAGACTAATTAAGGGATATATAAACATTTGTTCATGCCATTTGGCATCACTAATGCACATAGTACATTCATGAAGATCATGAATGAGGTTATTAATCCATTCATAGGTAAGTTTATTCTAGTCTATTTGGATGACATAAGTTTATTGTAGTCCATTTGGATGAAATATTAATATATATTCATAGTAAATAAGAATAACTTCATCATTTAAATTTGGTCATGAGAAGGTTACAAGAGGATAGATTACTAAATCAATGTCAGGAAGTGTGTATTCATGAAGAGAAAATTGTTGTACCTTGGTTTTATGATATCTCAGGAAGTATTGAAGATGGATAAGGAAAATTAAGTGTCACAATGGAGTGTACAACTCCTAAGACAACTAGAGAGGTAATAAGTTGTCATGGCCTTGTAATCTTTTATAGTAAATTCATTATAAATTTTAGTGAAATTTATACTCTAATCATAAACACTATTAGAGGAGACAAAATTGTTTTATATACACTGACTTGGTTGAAATAAACTTTTAGTTATTGAAGATAAAAATCACTAAGAAACCCATCCTATCACTTCTATATTTAAATAAATTCTTATAGGTGGAGTGTGATGAAAATGGATTAGCTGTAGTGGCTATCTTAAATCAAGAAGGCACACCTATAGCATAATTTGGTGAATAAATAAATGATGCTAAAAATAAGTATTCATATTATGATTTGTAGTTCTATGTAATTATTTAGGGCTTGAGGAAGTGGAGACATCATCTAATGCCTATGTTTTTAACCTTCAAAGATAACCATGCTCTGTAATTCATCACTAGTCAACCCAAGCTCAATCAGAGGCATATGAAATAGATATAGTATTTTTAGAATTTTACCTTTACTATAAAACATAAGAAAGGTCAAAGTAAAAATGTGGCTAATTATTTGAGTAGGAGGGAATTTATATTCAATTAATTTCATATTGAGAGTGTAGGAATTGATTCTCTCAAGGACTTGTATAAGAGTGATGAATATGTTCAAGAAGCCTATAAGGCTTGTCAACATCTAACCACCTTGAACAAAGAACCATGGTTGGATTACATGAAACAAGATAGAATATTATTAAAATTCATATAGTTATACATGCCAAATAATTTAGTGAGGGATAACTTGACAATGAGAAGCATTGTGGTAGCATGATAGGACATTTTATACTTGACAAGATGTTGGAGCAGATTACCAGGCGTTACTATTGGCCTAAAATACAAGCATAGGTAAGAAGGTTTAATAAAGATGAAGATTTTATCAAATGGATAAAGTTAATACTAAACATATAGGTTTATATTAGCCTTTACCACTCCCAAATAGACCATGTGACTCCATTAGTATGGATTTTGTCATGAGTATGCCTAGAAATCAAAGAGGTTATAATTTTATCTTTGTAGTAGTGGATAAGTTTTATAAAATGGAACATTTTATACCTTAAAAAATACCAATGATGATACATATAAAAAATTTATTATTCAAGGAGGTTTTTAGAATACATGGTTATCCACTTAGTATCATATCCAATAGACACCAAATTTGTTGGTCACTTTGGAGAACCTTCTGAAATAAGCTTGGAACCAATTTGAATTTTAGTTTAGCCTACTAAATTTGTATATATGGATAAATTGAGGTGGTTAACAATAACTTTGGTAACTTTATAATGTTCTTATCAAGAGACAAACCCAACCAATGGGATTTGGTACTACCATATATAGAATTTGCATATAATGACTCTTCCAATTTGAGTATTAGTATGACTCTATCTTAGGTATTATATGGTATGAATCCAATAAGAGTATTTGAAATAATATATTTGAGAGGAGTGTTGAAGGAGAGGATTTTGTTGTGGTTATTAAAGAGATACATGAACATGTGAAAATACAACTAGAGACAAGTGTGGAGAAGTACAAGAAACAAAAAGATTTGAAGAAAAGAGAAGTTATTTTTGATATTGGTAACTTGGTTTTGGCTCACTTGATAAAGAAGAGGTTTCCAAAATGTGACTATAAAAAACTAAATATGAATAAAATATGTCATTTCAAAGTTCTCAATAAGTTTTCTAACAATGTCTATGAGATAGAGTTGCCTAGTGGATTAGGCATCTCTCCCATTTTCAATGTTATAGAGCTATATTCATTAAAAAAAAGTGATTATAATGATAAAACAATATGAGGAGTAGGTAAAATATCTCAAGAGTGGGAAATTAAATTGCCATCAACTAAGAAGGAAGAGTTTATTAGATTTAACAAAGAGATTGAGAAATGTAATTAACTAGCATTCTAAACAATACATGAAAGGCCTATTAAATAGGAAAAATATCCACTCAAGAAAATAGGAGGTGGGAGAAACCATAAGAATTGGGTAGCATAAAATATCAAAGCCCATAAAACAAACTCACCTATTAACCCAAGTGGTTAAAATAACTAATCAAGTTCTATAGATAATATACCTTAGTCAATAAACCAAGGTATTTACAATAATATGCTAACACCCTCCCTTAATGACTAAATCAAAAACAAGATGAATTTTATCTTTGAATGTTTTGAACTTATTTTTACCAAGTGGTTTGGTCATTATATCAATTGGTTTCTCTATAGTGAGGCAGTAAAAGAGACTAATGTCTTCATTCATAACGAACTGTCAGATGTAATGATGGTGAACCTCAATGTGTTTGATCTTAGCATGGAATAATGGATTTTTAACCATATTTATAACACTTTGGTTGTTACAAAAAATTATATTAGGCTTTGCTTACTTGAACTAAATATCCTCCAAGATTTTCTTTATCCACATAGTTTCACAACATGTACAGACCACAACTTTATACTCTATTTTTATTGAAAAAAATGCCACTGTAGTTTGTATTTTTCTTTTCCATGAGAAAAATCATGAACCAAAAGTGAATACATAACCTATTTTATATTTTATTGAAACCAATAAATCTTCCCAATCAGAGTCAGAATATCTTGAAATCTTAAAATATACAAATTTCTTATACAATATGCTAAATTCAAGAGTACCTTTGGCATATCTTAATACCCATTTTGCATCTAAACAATGTACTTCCTATGGTTTAGACATGAAGTGAGATAGAAAACTCACTAAAAACAATATCTAGTCTAGTGGTAGTGAGGTAAATAAGACTACCCATTAGCTATTGATACACTATTTTATTGACCAATGGTGAAGGAGTGTCAGTTAAAATTTTACATCCAACTTCCAGCAGTGTGAGAGTTAGATTAAAATCCATAATTCTAAACCTTTCTATCAAAGATTTAGCATACTTATTATATGACATGAATATAACTAAATTACCTTGCCAAAAAACTACACCTAAATAATATTTTAGTAGTCCTAAGTCTATCATGTTAAAAGTACAACAAATATCATCTTTCATCTACTAAATAAGATTAGCACTACTCACATTTATGGATATATCATCAACATATACAATGAGAATCATGATATCATCACCATACACCTTTACATGAGAGTTGGTTTAAAATTACACCTTTGAAAACTAGACTCCCTAAGGTATTAGTCTATCTCCATATACCATGCTCAAGGAGCTTACTTAAGCCCATACAAAGACTTAATCAACTGACAAACTAGATGTTCCTTACCAAGTACTTGAAATCCCTATGGATATGAAATGTATACCTCTTCTTATAGATCAACATTCAATAAGGCACCCTTGACATCCATTTAATGCACTTACCATCCAAACTGAGCAACAATGTTAACAATCAAATAAAAAGTTACCATATTAGTAGTAGGAGCAAAAGTCTCCTCATAGTCAATCCTTTCCTCTTGTACATAAAATTTTGCCATAAGTCTGGCATTATATTTATCTAAGTAACCATTTTCTTTACACTTTATTTTATAAATCCATTTAAAACCAATGGATTTATTTCCTTGTGGTAGCTCCATGAGCTCCTAAGTCTTATTTTTCATCAAGGAATCATATTACAATTGCATGGATAATTGACACTCATGTTTAACTTTGGCCTCCAAAAAATATATAGGCTCAAATACATGTGAAAAAATAGTTATTAGATCAAAATTGTCATGCTTACCTCTATTACCAAACTACTTTCTTGATCTCCATCTTCTTCCTTCCATACCTTGTGGCAAATCTCCTTCCTTTAGTGATTTCATCATGGTAGAACACCACTTTAGAGTATTTTTTTATTCTATTAGAACCTCACAATGACCTACATCAATTCCCTTCCTAGAATGTGATTCCATTGATGAACTAGAATCCTGCTCAACTTTCACAACACAACTTATAATAGAATCGTTAGAAGAAAATAATGACTCAATATCTAAAACTATACTACTTATTGGGAAGTATATCATCTATTCATTTACCGTGAAATCTCTATTTACCATAACTTTTTTATTAGAAACATCAAGTAATATGTAGGTCTTTGACTACTTACTATACCAAATAAACATGTATGCTTTGATTTTTTCATCTAAGTTTTAGATTAAGGTAAAAACAGGTTTTGAAGGGATCTCGAAACCCTATACAACAAGGTGAAAGATAAACCATGAAGCACACCCAAGTTAACAAAAGAACTAGAAAATAGAAAATTACTAAAACTAGGTTTTATAGGGACCTGTTACCAACAAATATAACTAGAAAAATCTGTTGTCAAAACACTGATTTGGAAGTTAACCAACAAAACCAGCAAGCTGGACAACCTCCCAGACCAGTAACTAGTAAACCAGAAAAGCAACCAGTTTACTAACCCCAATAAACCAGTCAGCAAAAGGGAACTTTGGATGATAAAGGTTTTTTTTTTTTTTGCATGACCAAAGGTTCATATCTAGAGGAGGGACTAAGGGCTTAGACTTCTTCCTTCTTACTACTATCCAACCATCCTCTACCTTAGCTGCCTCAACAACCCATGCCTCAGAAGATATAGATCTTTGGATTCCAATGGGCATTAAGTCCTTATGAAAATCAAACACTATCTAGCTCTTAGAAAGATCCTCCAAAGTAGGGGGAGAGCCCACCACCTCCTCCTCTGGTTCAACAATATCACTTACCATAGCCTCCACAGGGGCTTCATTAGAAGGCTTCACCAATGGTTCCTCTTCAACTTCCAGTTTTGATTGTAAGCTTTCCCCGTTCTCAGACTCTGAATCAGATGTTGCTTCCAGAGATTGTTTGTCAATGTTATGTTTAGAGGAGACCTTAGGCCACCAAGAAGGTGAATGCTTGGGATTGGATTTCCTAGCAACATAATGAGCAGCAATATGTCCCGTCTGGTGGCACATCCTGCACCGAAAAGGGATCCCCTCATAATCTAAAGTTTGTGTCCAGGTGCCCCTTGGGGAGTCAAGGCAGATCACCTCAGGAAGGCCCTTAGAGACATCCAGATCAACCAGAAATCATGCACACATCAAGTGGAAATGAATTGCACTATCTTCACTATATAAAAAATCCCCTATTGCATTTCCAATGGTTATAAAAACCTTCTCATGCCATAGGTGTATCGGAATATAAGGGAGCCGCATTCATATAGGGAGCTTGTTAAAGGATTCTGAGAGAGGATTAAAATCCTTATGCCAAGGTTTGGCCATTAGAGGAAATCTGCCCTACCAAGAAAAATTATTGTTACACAATATTGACTTCCTATCTTTAGGGCTTTGAAAAACTATTATAAAAAAACCCCTGGCACAAGGAAGGATTTGAGCGTCTCTTATTTGCATCTAGTTCTTGAGAATCTAGTTCGTTAGATCTACAAGAGGGGGCCAGAAACCACGAAAGCAAAAAATGGTAGCACAAGTGGAGAACCGTTCTTCCGATTGGAATATACTTTCCACTAGATCAGGTTCTAGAGTAACTCTAATAGGTTTTAAGGCACTTACAAGAGAAATGCTCTTTAGCCCAGATGGTGCGTGAGGTAAAGATTCATTTATATCCACTTTGAAGGCCGCTACATCCACAAATGTTCTTCTCCCAAGTCCAAACCCTAAACCAAGAACATAGGCAGAACACAATACCATATTTTCTCCTCCCCCCATAGAGGAAGTCACTTTAGGGACATTCAGATCCCTCCCTTTACTAACAAAAAAATCTTCACCCGTAACAGTTGCCTAAGCCACACTGATTGGAATCCGAGTAGCCGATTTCAAAATTTGAGCACGCGCACGCACAGGAGTCATCATGATTTTTTCATCTAAGTTACTTCTCTTTTGACTAGGAATAAATGCAAAAAGCTATTTAACCAAAATTTGGAAATCACTTACATCTAGAGTTCAACCTGACCAAGCCTCTTTTGGAGTCATATTCTCCATTTTATTTTTTTATTTTTTACTTTAATTGAGGATATACACCACTGTATTCACTTATTATACCCAATATTTATATAGGACATTTATTCTTTGGACCATAAAGTGAACCATTTCCATCACTATCCTATTTCACCTTTCAACAACTCCATTTTACTACAAAGTGTAAAGGGTAAAATATTGTATGTGTATACCTTCATTGGCATAAAAATTCTTGATTTGCTTTGAGGTAAACTCACCCCCATTATCCATTATGATATATTTCAGTGGTCATCTTTATTATTTCTCAACCATAGCTTTCAAAGATATGAAGTTAGAAAAGCAATCAAATTTATTCACTAGAAAGTATACCCACTTTTTCCTAGAGAAATCATCGACCAACAATAGAAAATATTGAGCTCCAATTCAGGTAGGTATCTGCATTAGACCATGAAAATACACATGTACTAGATCTAATACTCCCTTAGCTCTTGATCCTTTACCAACATCAAATAAATGTCTACGTTACTTCCCTAGCTGACATCCAGTACACACATGATGACTATCCTAAATAGAAGGAATCTGCTTAACAATCTTATTCTTGTTTAATGTACTCAAATACTAGAAATTCAAATACCCATACCTTTCATGCCAGAGTGAACTTGTTCTATCAATCACTAAAAGTGTACTTTCCCTTGTCCTATATGGATCTACAAGCTCATACAAGCCTTTTTCACCAATCTTAATAGCAATAATCTTATTATCTCTGGTAGTGACTAAACATTATTGTCCTTAAAACTTTAAAACAAAATTAGAGTTTCTAATAATCTCACTAATGGAAAGAAAACTTTTGTGAAATGTATTTTAAGTAAAATTTTGTCAAGAATGTGATCCATTTTTTGATTCATCTTGATAAATGTGATTTTGATATTAGAAAAATCAAAGGATCTATTATTTTAATAACCCATATTTTATTATTCATCATGTAATGGCATAATATTTGTGTCATTAAGACAAGATCCAAACATAATTTTTATGGTACTATAATTATTTTCATAATTAACCAGATTTCAACTAATGCAATATATTTCACACTCTTGGTGATCATCATTATATTATGTGAGTAAAGATCCTAGTGAGTGATATGTGGTTGATATGTATAACAATAAGGGTATATCAAGAATAGGAAGCATAAGAATGGGTGATTTAAAAAAATATTATTTGATATAATTGAAACTCTTTTGAAAATGCTTATCCCATTTGAACTTTGTATCCTTATTTAGTAATCTTGTGAACATATGTGTCATATCATCATGTTGGGCCACAAAATGGTGAATTTATTATATTTTTGGTTACAAAGACCTATTTGTTTAAGTTCATTTAATGAAATCATTCCTAAAATATATTTTACCTTTTTAGGATCCACTTAGATTAATCATTGAGATATTATGTACCCTAATTTTTTACATAAGTGAGTCAAAAGACACACTTGTATGGATTAAAATGCACATTATAGTTATACAAGTGTTAAATATTTACATAAATATATGACATTATTGGTTTGTTTTTTATATTTTTCCAATATATCATAAACATTATCCTGAACTATTTTATGTATATAATCATTAAATATATGCTTTATAACACATTGATATGTAGCCCCAACATTTTTAATCTAAAAGGCGTTACTGTATAGAAAAAAGATCCCCTAAGGGTGATGAATGAGCTATTTGCCTACTCTTAAAGGTTAATATTGAATTAATTATATAATTAAAATCCATCCATGAATGATAAAATATCGTATCCCATCATATAATATATAATCATATCAATGTGTGATAAAAGAAAATCATATTTTGGACAAGTTTTGTTTAAATATTAAAAAACAATATAACATATATGAACACCATTTAGTTTTATAATAGGAACTATGTTAAAAAACCATGGGCCATAATCAATAATTATAATGAATCTTAATTCTAGTAATCATATGATTTATTTCTTTAGTTATAATGCACTTTTAGGATGCATTTTTCTTATTTTTGGTTGATAGGTTTTGCATCTAGATATAACACAATATTATATAATGATATTACTCAATCTATACTAGACATATCATAATAATCCTAAGAAAATAGCTATGGATAGTATTTTAAGACCTGCCATACATCTAACTATTATTTATCATTTAACAAATATGTTAATAAAGTGAGACATGGGTTCTTATTTCCTCCAAAATTAAACTCAATTATTTACTCACTAAGCAAGGTTGATTTATCTTCCACATAAGGTGTTATAGGAATGGCACATGGGCCATCAAATTCAACTTGCATATTATTATCATTAGGTTCTCTAATGTATTTTTGGTAATTATTAGGAAATCTATTCTTATGGTAGAAGGGAGGGAAGTCATCATACATACCTAAACATTCTAGGATATCCTCATTGGAAAAGAACTCATCAAATAGTATTAGATATGGTTAAATAATATCATTTATCATGTCTACATATTTTAAATGTAATGTTGATGTATAACTAAATTCATGTATTGGCTTAGGTTGTATTATATTCAGCATAGAGATTAAGAAATGGAATTAACCAATGTACAAAACAATACATGAAAGGCATATTAAATAGGAAAAAAGAACCACTCAAGACAATAGGGGTTGGAAGCAACCATAAGCATCAAATAATGTAAAATAGCTAAGCCTGTGAAACCTACCTACCTAAGTGGTTAAAACCACTATAAACACAAGCATATGCAATATACCTTATAAAATAGCCTAAGGTAACATAATAACATTCTAATACCCTCTCTTAGTGATTAAAACAAAAATAATACTAAGTTTATCCCTAAATTTTATGAACTTGTCTGAATCAAGTGGTTTGGTCATTATATTAGGTGGTTACTCTATAGTGGGGTATTAGAAGAGACTGATGTATTCATTTGTAACCAATTTTTAGATGTAATAATGGTGGAAATCAATATTTTTGGTCTTATCATGTAATATTGGATTCTTTACCATCTTCAGAACACTCTAGTTGTCATAAAAAATCAGAGTAGGCTTTGATGACTCAAACTGAAGATCTTCCAAGATTTTATTTATCCACATAGTTTCAAAACCTACACTAACCATAGATTTATACTCTAATTCTATTGAAGATAATTCCATTATAGTTTTTAGTTTTCTCTGCCATGATAAAACTCTTGAACCAAGAGTGAAAACATTGTATGTTATAGATTATCATGAATCTACTAATCCAACCCAATCAAAGTCAAAATATCATGAAATCTCAAAATATACATACTTCTTATATAGTATGCCAAAGTAAAGAGTACCTTTGAAATATATTAATACCCATTTTTCATCTAACCAATGTAATTACTATGGTTTAGACATGAAGCAAGATATAAAATTCACTACAAAACAACTATTCGGTCTAGTGATAGTGAGATAAATGAGACTATCCACTAACTACCAATACACTGTTTCATTGACTAGAGGTGAATAAATGTTAGTTAAAATTTTAGCTCCAAATACCATAGGTGTGTGAGTTGGATTACAATCCATTATTCTAAACCTTTCTAGTAATGATTTGGTGTACTTACTTTATGACATGAATACAACATAATCACCTTACCAAAACTCAACACCTAAATAATATTTTAGTATTCCTAAGTCTGTCATGTCAAAATTAGAATAAATATTATCCTTCATCTACTAAATGAGACTAACACTACTCCCAGTGATGGCTATATCATCAACATATACAATGAGAATCAAGATATCATCACCAAACACCTTTACATAGAGAGATGGTTCAGAGTTACACCTTTTGAATCTAGACTCCTCAAGGTATATATATATATATATATATATATATATATATATATATATATATATATATATATATATATATATATATATATCTTTATATATTAGGCTCTAGGAGATTTTTTAAGCCCATAAAAGGACTTAATCAGCCTAAAAACAAGATGTTCCTTACCAAGAACCTAAAAAACCCTATGGCTGAACCATGTAGACTTCCTCTAGATATCCATTCAATAAAACACTCTTAACATCCATTTAGTGCACCTACCATCCAAACTGAGTAGCAATAACGATAATCAAATGAAAAGTTACCATTTTTGTAGTTGGAGCAAAAGTCTCCTCATAATCAACCCCTTCCTCTTGTGTATAACATTTTACAATAAGTTTGGCTTTTTGTTTTTCCAAGGAACCATCTACTTTTAATTTTACTTTGTAAATCCATTTACAATCAATGAATTTATTTCTTGATGGTAGCTCCATGAGCTCCCAAGTCTTATTTTTCATTAAGGAATAATATTCCAATTGTATGGTTGATTCTAACTCATGTTTCCACTTGCCATATAAAAAATAATTAGGCTAAAAAAAATGTGGAATAATAGTTGTTAGAGCAAAATTGTCATGCTCACCTCTATTACCAAACTACTTTCCTAATCTCAATCTTCTTCCTTCCACACCCTGTGGTAAGTCTTTCTCCTTTAGTGCTTCCACAGTGGCAGAATACCACTTTGAATTCTTTGGTTATTTTTTTATAACCTCATAATGACCTACATCAATTCCCTCCCCAGAATTTGATTCCATTGGTGAGCTCGAATCTTTTTCAACTTTCACACCACAACTCATAATATAATCATTAGAAGAAAATAATTACTCAATATCTAAAACTATACCAGTTATTGTGAAGGATGACATTTGTTCATTTACTATGACATATCTATTTACAACAAATTTATTATTAGAAAAATCAAGTAATATGTAGTCATTTGACTGCTCATTGTACCCAACAAACATGTATTCTTTGGTTTTTTCATCCAAGTTACTTCTCTTTTGATTAGGAATAATTGTAAAAGCTACACAACTAAAAATTTGGAAAGCACTTACATCTAGAGTTTGACTTGACTAAGCCTCCTCTAGAGTTATATTCTCCAATGATTTTATAGGACATATATTGAGAATGTAAATCACTATATTAATTTCTTCTACCCAATATCTATGTGGGATATTTCTTCTTTAGACCATACAGCGAGCCATGTCCATCACTATCCTATTTTGCATTTCCACAATTTTGTTTTTCTATAGAGTGTAAGGAGTAGTATAATGTCTATATATGCCTTTAGTGACACAAAAATCTTTGAAATATTTTGAGATGAAGTCACCCCCATTATCCATTCTAAGATAATTCACTAACCTTCCCACTTATTTTTCAACCATAGCTTTTTAAGTAAGGAAGTTAAAAAACTAATCAGATTTCTTCACTAGAAAGTATACCCACTTTTTCCTAGAGAAATCATTGACCAACAAAAAAAATAATGGGCTCTAGAAGGGGTAGTTGTCTACATTAGACCATACAAATATGCATGTACCAGATCTAATATTGCCTTATCTCTTGAAGCTTTACCAACATCAAATAAATGTCTAACTTGCTTCCCCAACTGATATCCAATACATACATGATGACTATCCTAAAAAGGAGTTTCTTTAACTATTTTAGTCTTGCTCAATGTAGTCAAATAATGGAAATTCAAATTCCCATACCTTTCATGCTAGAGTGAACTTGTGCTAATAAACAATATAAGTGCACTTTCCTTTGCTCTTTGTGGATCTAAAAGCTTATACAAGCCTTTCTTACTAATCCCAAAAACAATAATCTTGTTATCTCTAGTAGTGACTAAAAATTGTTATCCTTGAAACTTTACAAAAAAAAAATAGAGTTTATAATGATCTCACTAATGGAAAGAAAATTTTTATTCATATCTAGCACATACCTAACATTCTTAAATGTATACTAGACAATACCATCAAATCTGATCTAAACATTACCATATCCTTTCACAAAGTAAGTTCTACCATCTCCCAAAGATATAGATTCACCACTATTGTTATTTTAAAAAAAATCCACATAAAAATCCTTATGGCATGTATAATGGTGAGATACTCCTGAATCAAAGTACTAATCTTGATCCACCACATAATTGCCACTGGAATCTATGAAAGCAAAATTAGGAGATGATTCCTCTACTTCACCTTTAGCTACATTCACATGATGAGATTTATTTATAGGGTTAACCATATCCTATTGTATTTTCTTGTAATATTTACTAAGATGATCAAGTTTCTTATAGTAAAAACATTTCCACTTAGATCTCTTATTAGAACCACTTGTGAAGTTTCTATCTGAGAACTAGTAGTTTTACCAAACTACTTACCCTTTCCCTTGATGAAGAATGCACTCTCTATATAAGTAGATGTAGATAATATTAGTTTTTCCTACCATCTCTCCTACAATATCAATGTGGATAACTTTTCAAAGTCCAAAGTCTACATCTCAACAATCATGTGTAAGGACTCCACACATGACTCATATGAAGGTGGAAGATTTTGCATAACTAGAGAAATAAAATCTTGCTCATCAATAGGCTTCTACATAGCCTTCAAATAATCATTGATGTCCTTGATCTACAATAAAAACTCATAAATAGAGCCACCTTCCTAAATCTTAGTGGAAAACAACAAATTCTTCAAATACAATACCCTACCAGCTTAGAAACTTGATATTATAAAGTTATATTTTTCCATAGATATGATGATATGGTCATATTTCTAACCTTTGAGATTATATTATCTTCTACTGATAGTTTTATAAACATAATAGCCTCATGATATAGTTTCTCATATTCATTAATACCAATGGAAGGCCTTTGCTCTTTATCGATCACTATTTGACCAAGATTTTGATATTCACATATCATCAAAATCTTGTGAATCCACAAATTGAAATTTTTTCATATAAATTTTTGTGAATCTAGAAACAAGAGTTGTTTTAAAATAGCCATTTTTAATTAGGTTTTCCAAAAAATTCAAATATTGAAAAAACTAAAATGACTTTATGCAAAATTCCTCCTACTCACTGACTCAAATCCTAAACTGGTCAATACTTCCAGTTTTTAGCAAAAAACACCACATCATTTGGGAAATTTTTAATTTTTCATCTTTCAAAACACCAATAAATGGATAGAAAGTATTTTATCTAGATATCTACAATTCTAATTCCTTTTCTACCAACATCTAGATTAAAAAACCAAAAAATGGTGAAATTTTCACCTTTCAAAACTTTTTCAAGATAATTAGTCACTAATAGGTTCCCAATAACCCTTATGAGCTAAAGTTTTGAATTATTTCGATTAAAAAATTAAAACTAATTGAAATAACAAATCTCTAAATTAAAATTTTCATAAAAACAATTAGCCAATCAAAAAATTGGCCTACCTATAAAAATTTAGATGTAGATTCTAAGAACAATACTCAGTGAAATTAAATTCTATCAATTCTTATCATCTCCTCTTGGAAATTAGAAATTTTTAGATCCCTCACTTGCCAAAAATAGTTACTGAATGAAAATTTCACCACTTTTCAAACTAATTAGAAATGGCCATTCGAAAAACACATGAAAAATTAAATTAAACCAATGAGCCTCTTCTACTACCTCCTACCACTTTTCCTTTTCTAAAATACATATCCTAAAGCTTCTCTCCTAATTATTAGCTTTCTCACTGGTCATAGGGAAAAAAATTCTCTTCACGGCTCTCCATCAGGTGCTTCATGCTCTTCCCTAACAAGACCACTCCTCTCTTGCTCTACAAGCTCCCTCCCAAGATTCCTACACTATAAGCTTTGAGACCATATTAGATACAACAAAGATATTGATAAATATAATTTACCAACATTCTAAAAAATACATGAGAGGCATATTAAATAGGTAAAAGATCCACCCAAGAAAATAGGGGGTGTGAGCAACCACAAGCATCAGGTAGCATAAAATAGCTAAGCCCATAAAAAAAACTAACGTATTAACCTAAGTGGTTAAATAAACTAACCAAGGTGCATAGATAATAAATCTTAGTCAATAACCCAAGGTATTTATAATAATATGCTAATAGAGTTAGAGATGATATTGGACAAGAAGATTGTTAAGAAGATAGGAAATATGGAGTATTTCCAGTATCTAGTCAAGTGGAAACATCATCCTCATGAAGATTCCATTTGGATTATATAATAATAGATTAATCAGCACGTAAATATAGTTTCATAGCTCATGAATAATAGTTTATGATTCCATTTTCTACCCATTGGGAGTATGATGTAGGAACATCACTCCAACTTTGAAATTTTAGCTTGTATTATCCATTTTTAGTTTTATTAATTTGTTTCATTGGTCATTTAGATCTATTATATTTTTCTAATTGTCTTATAATTCATATCACACACTTTTTAATCATTTACAAGTGTTTCTTTTAACTTAGGTAGTCTAGAATTTGAATTTGGCACTTTTTTCAAAAATTCAAATTCAAATTTTTGAATAGGAAACTTTAGATTATGAGACTTTCCATTAATTTATAGTGGTTATTAGGATTATTTTCTAGTCTTTTAAAGTGTCTTTTGTGTTTTCAAGTGATTCTTAATGTCTTTTTTTAATCAAGTATGACATATTTTGCCTTTTTAGTTAATGTTCTAGTTATGCAAATACACTTTAAATCTAATCAAGGCATACGTTGGGAGGTTATTGAGTAGTTATAGGATTTTTAGTAATATATAATGATTTTTAAATATAATTTTCATTCATATTTAAATAAGTAAGAAGGTTTTTTCAGTATCCAAGAATGGATATAGAAGGAACACAGGAAAAGAAACAAGACTATCATTAATTTTGTGTAAGCACATGGACAACTAGACTATAAATGTAAATTATTAATGTCTTTTTTTTATCAAGGATGCCATATTTTACCTTTTTGGCTAATGTTCTAGTTATGTAAATATACTTCAAATCTAATCAAGACATATGTTGGGAGGTTCTTGAGTAGTTAGAGGATTTTTAGTAATATATAATGATTTGTAAATATAGTTTTCATTCATATTTAAATAAGTAAGAATATTTTTTTAGTCTCCAAGAATGGATATAGAAGGAACACAGGCCAAGAAACAAGACTATCATAAATTTTGTGTAAGCACATGGACAACTAGACTATCAATTTAAAGACTTTTATTTTGGAATATTTTGTTTTGTATTTGTAATATATATGGATTAAATATATTTAGGGACTAATAATAGTGACTCATAAAGAAAGTTTGATTCCAAATAATAAGGAACATGGTTGCATCAAACTATGCATAGTCAAGCATAAAAAGTTCATCATTTTCATAGGGTGTGTTGAAGATTATTGTGACATTTATGTGTTTATTTTTGTTTAAGAAGTGGCGGATATGTAAATTTTATTTAATACTACCTATTTTAAGTTTTATATCACAAAAAATACTCAACACAATAAAATCTTCCAACTCTGCTAGTATAGGCTTGTACCCTACTTTTGTAGGTGTTATCTATATGTAAGATTTTGGTTTTTTAAACATTTTACCAAAAAAATTAAGGTAATTATAATTAAAAAGTGTCTTCCAACCTATAAAATAAAATTTTAAACTTTAAACAACAATCAAAATCCATTTTGTTCCTTGAAATCCAAATTTGCTCTTACTCAGCCTATAAGAAAGACATGTTGAAGTGTTGAGACCATTTCATGGTTTGCATATAAGAGAAGTGAATTAGAGCCTAAAAATTAGTATATTTTATTATTTTTTAATTATGAATGTGAATCAAACACTATATTTAAATTTTTGAGTGTGTGGAGCTATATAAAGCCAAAATACTATGTTGGACCTAAGAGACCTAATTGGTTAAGTGAAGGGTTGAGATTTTGTACTTTCTTAGAGATTTAGAGTATTAAAATTGGTATTTTAATTTAAAAACTTAAATTTTATATAAAAATTTCATTTTTTTTAATTTTAAACTTTGTGTGGTAAAAATTAACCATATAAAAACTACCTCAAGAGGGCTACAAAAAGAGGCCTAAAAACACCAAAAACTTGAAAACAAAGAGCTTTCCCTTTTTAATTAGAATATAAATTTTTTCAAGTTGATAAAGGATGATATTGAGTATATAAATATCAATGTTTTTAATATGAAATATTCTATATTTTTCTAAACATTGAAAGTAGTACCTCAAGAGGGCTAGTAGAGGTTGGCTCAAGAAGGAAAGATTATGTTTTTATGGTTTTTGACAACTCCTCTACATCACCCATCCATAAAAATTAGTTTTCATACAATCCATAAAGTGGGAATACTAGGCATCCCAAAAATCATTTCAGTCATTATCATGATCTCATTTTTCAACAAATTGAATAAAAATAAACAAAATGTAAACACATCATTCTTCAATCATTATCGAAACATTTTAATGATTATTTCATTATTTTAAAATTCATCACTTTGTATTTATCTTGAAACACCCTTTTAAACAAGGGAAAAATGTATACACTCCACTTTTAGCACTTCCTTTCCAACACTATAAATCAAAATAATTTCTTGTAATAAAGCATAAATCAAGATAGAAATCATTATAACATTCCAAATCATTTTCATATTTTAATGTGAACATTGTGTGACACATTAGTGCATCCATAATTGGTTTGATAAATTACATTAAATCATATAATACATTATGATCATCCCAAAATTGGTGCCCTTCTTAAAAATTTCTTACTAGGCATATTAAATAAAGTAAATCAAACCTTGAAAATGAGACTACAAAAGGATAAAATAAAATTAATTATATAATTTATTGATTAGGCTAATTAAAATTATTATAAAAATTAGGTTACATAGAATTCACATGTCATAAATATTTTAAAATCAAATATTTCCTAATATCCTCATCATATGGCAAGTTTCCAATTAAAAATTCATTAAATCCCCCACTTTCCAAGGTAATTTAATGAGAAATGAATGGTGTATAAGAAAATTTTATGGCATATCTTACATGCCTCTTACACACTCAATCCATATTATTCCACACTCCAAAACTTCATAATTTGGACCTCTTAAAATCTTAACCTATTACATTTATGATGATGATGATTCATTCTCCACCCTCCATCTCAATTTGAGACGGAAGGTCCATATTCACTCACCAAGTCTATAAATATATGATATATTCTCCATTATAGAAAAAAAAATTATGCTAAAATTATTATACAAAATACTCAATAAAACATCAATCATTTCTTCACATTGATTATCCAATCATGCATAATGCAAGGGGAGATGCCATCTAAGTGAATTCATGACATTGCAAAATACCCTCAAACACTACATTTGGGATCATCAAAACTTGAATTATAGTAAGATAGATATACAAAGGGGAAGATATAATTGTGTTATTTATCTTGTTTATGCTCTTTTTTAACCTTTCCTAATCCTAAGATTCATTTTTTAGATTTAGGTTGTGTGTATTTTGTTTTTATTGTATAATAACATTAATAACCCCCTAGGGTTTGATAGGATTCTAGAACCTTACAAGATAAAAATATAACATAAAATATCATAAATAAAAACAAATATAGACTATAATTATACCATAAAGGTAACAATATTTAACCAAAAATTAGTTTAACTTTGACAACAAATCTAAAAAAATATAACAAAATAAGACAAAAACCACTAAAGAATTAGTCTTCCACGTCGTCATGGGATTCATATGACATGTTATTAGCTTTCTTCATAGACTTTGTTTTGAAATATTGGAACAAAATATTATTATTTGTGGTGTTATTCAGACTGCATCTTATCCTTTTGCTCAGGGCCTCATTGTTGTCTTCCTTGTCTCTTTTTCTAACCTATCTTCCTTCTTTTTCTTGGGGGTCAAGATATTTTTACCCCTTTTATTTAACTCTCTAAGTTTATTTTTTTCATATTCCAATTTATTTTCACTTTCATTCTCTTCGTTGATCATCTACTTAAGAACCAGGGTCAATAAATTCATTACATTCTTCCACATGCACCCACCTCTCTTTTTAAATCCAAAAGGTTAAGGCTTCAACAAGTCTTCTCCAATCTGATTTAACTTAAAACTAAGTTATTTTAGAATATAAATCTCTTGTATAATCTATTTATATAGTCTCACTAATCTTTCATTAATTTCCCCCTTATAAATAGATAGGATGGTTGTAGCTTCCTCATTCTCAAACTACCTTAGATTATCCTTATGCTTTTCCTTCTACTTGGGAACAAGGAAAGAATAATTAGCTTTAAAACTCTTGGGCTCAGCTATACCCTCAAAAAAATTAGTTATCTTAGTAGTAAAATTATCCTCCATGATCTTAAATATGGGATCATTTTCTAGGTCAGCATCTTGGGGTTGCCACTCCATTCTTTACTCCATCTCACCTTTCATTGACCACACCTTCCCCTTAATCTTATAAATATTTTTAATAGATTAGGATATAGTATCCTCAATCCCTCCCAATCATCCCCAAAATAAACCTTAACCATTTCATCATTGCCAAGAATGTGACCATTTACTATGATTAAATTAATTTTATCATATATTAATAACATGATGATTAGACACCCCTTCATAGGGTTTGGATATGGTGATTGCTTTTCGATTCATAATTTGAATTAAATTTGATGGTAGGTCTTCTAAATTTTTCCATAACATGTTTTTTTTTCATATCACCCATAGGTTAGACATTTAATGTGCTTTATTATTCCCTTACCTATAGATATACTTGATATTGAGTTTTGTAAACTTCTCCAAATGGGATTTAACATCTATAACCTTATTATAAATTATCTAACATGGGTTGGATTTTCCATTAAGGTAATTTATAATATTAATTAAATTACCTTTTATATCAAATTATTTATTTTTGGTTTCATTGCCACTTGAATCCCACAGAAATATTCTCTTTCATCTATAATAAGGTTGGATTGAGTCCTCATAGGACCAATGTACACAACCACCAACTCCCCATCAAAGTTTAATTTATGCTAATTTTTTGAAGGTTTGGACCACTTCACTTGTCTCCTGCTAACCTTCATTTCTAATGATTGCTTGATCTTACAAGCTGTTAATTTCTACTTTTAAAAAATATTCAAGGCAACCTTTGATAAAATTTATTTACCCCTTTTTATAAAATCCTACCAATTATCTGTGAATGCTATAGAAATAATCAAGCCCACTAATTTATGCTTATTATTTTTGTCTTTGAATATTGGCCATTCCTTTCCTCCCAAATTCTTCATAAAATTTTAGGGAGGGTGAGTTTACAAAGATTCTCTAATGCTGGAATTTTCTAAGGTTGTTTCCATTACAAGATTAAATCCATCATAGAACAATTTTTCACCCAAGTAATATTAAACAAACCTAGATAGGAATCAAATTTGTTGATAGAAAAAGGGCATTTAAGGAAAATATTCTTGAAAATTTCCTCTTCCCTTTCACACATCACACATATGGTTTGAATTGATAATCTTATTTTCATGGTATTATCAATTGTTATGATCTTTTTTTGAGCTATCAACCCATAGCTTAACCATTATAAAATGTTAACCTTGGGGTTCAAATATTTTATCCATAATTGTTTCCATTATAACTCATCTTCCCTAATCCCTAACTCCGATATGTACCCTAATTTTATTGAGTAATCACAAACATCCTCCATGTGTTGGATTAGGTTATCCTATTTTATGAAAATACTAATGTGAAATTTTGGAAAATTTTGGTTCAAACTTCTTTGTCTTTGATGAATATCTTTATTCTTAGTTTCTAGGTTATCACCTTCTGAGAATTCACCCCCTCACAAGTGTACTAATATTATTTTACCATTTTCCATAAAAATATTTTGAAAATTTGGCCTACTTCATTCTAAGGGTCAATTGAAATTAGTGGAAAATTTAATAACCATGAATCATCCCAAAAATAATTTTTTTTCCACTCACCAATGTACAAATTACTATCCTTACATAGTAAATCTTTACTTTTCAATAGGGATTTCTAAAATGATGATCTAGTTCTTAAGACATTATCCATAATTAGAATATCTTAGACTTTAACCTCAATATAATTATCTCTAATTATCTTTTTATAAATGTTCTCCTCCTTCATCACTTTTTATCCCATTTTAGCAATCATGGTAATATTCATGACTTTAATATTTGTAAGACTTAGACCTAATTTCCCATTGGGAAGGATATAATCATGTTTATTTCCTTGCTACCTAACGAAAGGAACCTCTTATAATTTATTTAATTATTTCTTCCACCTTGGTTTGAATGTTGAAAATAGACATCATGTATACCATAATATTTTGAAGGGATCTCTTGACCATTTGAAGTTTGTGTGCCTGAGACAAAAGACTACCTTTCAAACCTTTTAATTTCTTTTAAATTATGCCTAAAATTGGAGGCCATGGTAAATATTCCAATAATAATTGTCATCCCTAAGTAACATCATGTAAAATTATGAATAGGTACCAGAGAGTGCTAAAGATCATTTTTTGAAGTGACTCTTTCATGTGAATAAAGAAAACTAAAAATTTGGAGAAATTAAAACTTTGCATTGAGACCTCTGATTAGTTTTTTAGAATGGCTTTTATTTATTTCTCTTTTCCTGATGAATCTTCACCCTACAAAATATGTCACCAATTAATTATTGGTGAGTAATTTAGTTCATGAGAGGGGTAATTTTTAGGCCTTTCAATTACCCCTCCAACTTAGAATTCTCTAAGATTATTTTGAGGACTTATCCCAAGATAATGAATAAGTAGTGGGATAAAATATCCCCCTATATAATCCCACTCCCTATTAAAAATAAACTTTATGAGACTCCGTTGACTAAGATGAAGAGTTTGGGAGAATAATTATAAGCAGTGATCAAAGTCCTAAACTTTGGACTGAAACCAACCTTGTCAATGATCATGTCTAGAAAAAACAACAAGAATATTTCATATGATTTTTTTATATATATTTTTATGAACATACCCACTCTTTAGGGATCTCAACTAAATAAATATCATCATGAATTATAATGATACCATCTATGATCTTTCTACTAAAAATAAAGGATACTTGTTGTTCTAAAATATTTTTTGGCAACAAAGGTTGAATTCATAACACCAATATTTTGGCACAAATATTACATGTGTTGCACAATATTTTTGATGTAAATATTTTATCTAATATTCATAATTATTATTTGTAAAAATAACTATAAATGTATTATTTAATTATTTGGGGATACTACTAGACCTAAAAAATTCATCTACCATAGCCACCATCTTTGTTTGGATGATCTCCCATAAATTTTAAAAAAATACTAAGGGTAAAACATCTATCCCTCTACCTTTTATCCCTCAATGATGAAAGCAAAAAATTAACTTATTTAGGCATAGGAGGTTTGAGAATATAAAAAAATTATCTTATTTAGGCATTGGATTATTACATTAGGAAATAAGCTTATAAGATCATCTCTATTCTCTTAGTCAAGATTGGTCTTATCAGATAATAGATTCTTGAAATGGGGTAAAACCTCCTCCTTCACCTCATATTTGGTCCTAAATCATTACTATCATATCTAACTAAATTTTTGTTTAAAACAACATTTTTATTTCTGATAGTAGAGTGGTGTAAGAAATTTGAATTCCTATCCCCTTATTTCAACCATAAACATATGGAGTTATGCCTCTAGAACATATAATCCTTAACCTCAAAATTATGGAAATTAATAATAATATTTTTATCTTTATAAAACTTTTCTCGACTCAGTCTATTACACTAGACTTCCTCCTCTAGCTTCTTTAATTCTACCTCAATACTTTTCTTTTGAGCAAAAATATTTCTAAATAATTCCTTATTATACACTTTAATTTTGTGTTTCACATGCTTGAGATTATGAGATAAAATGTACATGTTTTATCCTTTGAACGTAATGTCCCTTTTTTAATTAATTTATTATTATGGACAAAATGTTCATTCCAATATTATCTTTGCATTTAGAGAAGGAGAAAAAAATAATTTTATTTAATATTAATTATTTGGACTCAAAATATTCATTATTTCCTATTTTTGATAAAAAGAGACAAATAATTAATAAAATATTACTATTTTTCATTATTTTCTCAAGAAGGGGAATGGTAATTCTTATGAGTAGGTTTATAACCTATATGATTAGTTGGTAGTCAATTATTAGCAGATTCTTTGGTAAGTTTGAAAAGTACAAGCGAGTAAAGATAAATACTAATATTTTATTGATAAAGTGACACATGTTATTTTTTAATGAGAAGGATTATTACGGGGATTTAGATCAAAATAATAAATTATTTTTGCATTCTTATCATCTATAAAAGATGGCAATTTTGAGAAAAATCTAGAACTGGACAAAAGTAAGAAAAGTAGAATTAAAGCAAATTATGAAAAGTGGAGAAAGATGACAACTAATGGATTTTTATAATTATATTTATATACTTATAAATAAATTATATGTATTTTTTCACCTTTTTTGGGATTTATTGGTTATTAATATTCCATAATTTCATTTTGAAGGATCTTTTGTCAAACTAATGGATTTTTCTTGTTGAACAATGTTTATCAGACCATCTTGGAAGGAGAAATCTTGGATTTTGGAGGTATTTGCATGGAAACATATTTATATCAATGATTTTATTATGAAAAAATATGATACAAAGGTACAATTTCACATATTAATTGTAACAGAGCTTTAAGGAGTGCAAATTTAGCCAATTTTTAGTGTTTTATGCAAGTAGTTGGTGTGTGTAGAGGTTATAAAAAGATTTTTAAAATTTATTGGTTTTTAAAAATATATATAAAGTTCATTTTGAATTTATTTAATTATTATATTTTTTTATCAACGTATAATTTTTTTGTATTTATGTTCTACTTTGAGTAGTGTTTGTAGTGTTATTGTATAGTTTTATCAGGGGTTTTTGCCTAAAATTTATATTTTGATCCAAAAAATTTATAAAAAAATTTAATAAAGGTTTTTTTTAATTATTTTTATTTTTATTTTTTTATTAAATATAAGTTTAAATATGTTCTATTTTGAAGTTACTATATTATTCCATGAAAATTGTCAAAATTGGGGTTCACTAGATAGTGTAGAGAAGGGCATGAATTTTACAAAAATTATCTCCACTAAATATTTAATTTAATATATATATAAATATATACATATATATATATATATATACATATATACATATATATATATATATATACATATATATATATATATATACACACACACACATATATATATATACATATATATATATATATACATATATACATATATACATATACATATATATATATATATATATACATATATATATATACATATATATATATATATATATATATATACATACATATATATATATATATACATATATATATATACACACACACATATATATACATATACATATATATATATACATATATACATATATATATACATATATATATATATACATATATATATATATATACATATATATATATATATATATATATATATATATATATATATAATTTAGTAATGGTACATTATATTTTTATTATATCAATAATATTTCCATCTTATAGGGTTTTAATAATATATGCTTGAAAGTGAGAGATAAACTAGATATTTTAAATGGGTACATTGATTTGTTTATCATGGGATGATTCTTGATATTTTTAAAATATGGAAAAAATTCAAATATTATTCAAGATAAAATTATGTAAGATAAAATGACCAATTCACTTCAAAGGTTTCTAGATAACATGAAAAATTCAATTCTTGATAAGACATCTGAAAAGGAGGATGATACTACAAATGAACTCAAGGGAAACAAAATTTCCTTATCTTAAAAAGAAACTTGGGATAAAAGTCACAAATGTTGGTTAAAATAATAGTTTAATCTATAAAAAAATCAAATGATCCTAAAAATATGACCATATAACCATAAGAGCTGATGGATACATCAAAAACACAAAAGCTTAGGGAGGAAATTGTCATGGTGGAGTATAAAGAAAATTTAGATTTTTAAGAAAGTGGAATAAATAAGAACTTGGATGAATCTTCCATGAAATTAAGAGTTATTAAATTTCATAAATTAATTAATTATAATACTATGGATCAATAAAATAATCATCTTAATGAAGTTAAGGAGGAAGTATCACTTGTTGAATGCATAAGTGAGAAATTTGTTATTGTTTAAAACTCATTCATTAAACTTTAAAGGATTGAATCCATGATACATAAGGGTTATTTTAAGGTTATTTTTACACTTAAATTTGATAAAAATATATTGTGTCATTAGGTTTATTGTGTAATGCTATCAAAAGTGTCAATAAATGAATACATACATTTAGAACATTCCTATGAAAATGAAAGGAATATATTAAATCAAGTAGTTTATGAGGAAGAGTTCCAAAATGACCTCATCGAGAGACATGCACATGAGGAAAGTGCCTCATTAGATACTAATTTTGGTTTTGAAATATAAAAAACATGTAAAATAGCTATTGGTAAGAAAATTAATTTTCATCATGATTATAGATTATGGCATGAAAGTAATAATACTAGTATAGATGTGATGCTTGACATTTTATTATTGAAATTTTTTATCATTATGGAAATTACCATAAAAATTATTAAAGAGTTCAAATATGTTTAAGAGTATGAGATCTAGGTGTTTGTTTGAGACAATTGTTACTAAAATTTGACATGGATCTTGTTGTTGAAATGAAACTTACCACATTGAAGACAAGTGCAGAGGATGTAATGAGGTCTCAATTTTTTTGTGATGAATAGTCAATAAGGGATAAGGAGGATAAGATTAACTCAACCAAAAAAAACACCTACAAAAAATTAAGGAAAATATTTCTTTCATAGGTCATGAAAATCAAGAGTTTAGGCAACAACTATGTGTAAATCCACATCATGCTTGGGAACTTCAAAAGAAGATGTCAAGGAAAATATTTTTTGAGTTTAAAGTGGAAGTGATTGACTATTTAATCCATTAAGGACCACAAAATTATAGTGTTTTTAAACTCATCAATGAATAAAATGGAAATCATATTGACTATTCTTATGAGTACAATTTAAAATATGAAAGAGATGATAATAGCTTAGAATTACTTTACACTATGTCCTTTCAATATTTTGGTCATCATGGAAAACACTCTAAGGACTGGAAAAAGGTAAAAAACATGATTTGTAGTGAAATATGCATATACCTTTTCACTCAAGTTAAATATTGTTTGTACAAAGGGGTGTGGGATCCTAGTGATATTTTGATAACTAAAAAAGGTGGATTTTTAAAGATCAATATCACAATTACAAATAATTTCATCATCTCATACAACTAGAGAAGAAGAAAGTCCAAATTGACTATAGATGAGCATAAATTGAATTTTTTAATTGATAAAAAAGGATCAAAATTTTGAACTTATGAGTCAAATGAAATAAATAAAGGATGTCACCTCTTGTCCTATAATGGTAAGGGAGCAAAGCAAAAACTAATTCCTAGTGTTGGCATGATATATTCCATATGTGATGGGTTGTATTCATGTGGAAATAATACCACTTTTCAAAAAGAAATAATTATTAACTTCAAGTAATGAGAAACTTATTACCATCATGGGAAATAACTTTATTTAAGACAACCCATAGACCATATTTCCCAAAGATTACATATTCAAACATGGGATTCAAGTGATATTTCTATATACAAGCAAGGTAAAAATCATGTTCAATTTCAAAATTTGTTGAAAATGTATATTATTGTGTTTAGTAATTTACTCTAGAGATTGTATATATATATGGAAAATATACATATCACACATTTGTAATTAAGTTACATGATTTTGCTCCTTCTTAGGATGCATAGAGAAGAATTTTCAGAAGTCAAAAATTATTTTCATGAGAACCTCATGGTTTATTTGGAGGCCCTTCATTAAAACACTACGCACAATTTGGAGGAACTCAAATGTACATATCTTAAAATTAAGTTGGAAAAGGTTTGGTTTTGCATATAAATTCATGAAAAATAAATTATTACCATGAATCAAGCTGATTTTATCATTTGTAACACATATCAAAAGTTTGTAGGAAATAGTGAGTCCTACATAAGTTATTTATCTTATACCCTTCTAGGACAGTTTAAAAGAATTTCCATTGGTACTGAGATTAGTAAAAATACTACTGCTACAATGGGTTGGTTTCAAAAAATATAGAAGGAAAAAGAAGAATCTTTGTACCAGGATAAAGCATCAATAAGGTGGCTAAGTTTTAGTAATAGAAACATTTGAGTCCTAATTTTTAAAATCCAATATTCAGAAAGAGGGTTTCAGTAGTGGATAAGAAAAGCTTCCAACATCTATCCCTATTAGATTGGTGTAGTGAAATCATGGTGAAAAATTATTGAGATTGATTTGGGATTCTAATAACATTCAAAATAGAGGAGTTAGTACAATTAGATTTTCATTACTTGATTAAAGTCAAAGTTGGAAAAATATAATCATGCATTACACCATGGATATTATAAAGGTTTGCATTTATGATATTGTGATTTATGCACATTAATTTTATATTTATTCTCATGAGGTCAAGATATTTTTGAAAATGGTGATCAAATTACATGAGTTGTACAAGGATGTTTTGGATGTTATAAAATATATTTTTAGGGCTCTTTGGTAGGAGTTGTCTCACTTAACAAGTACAATATTTAGATTAGATGGGCATTATAATTTGATTCATCACATTGGCACAATGATTCTTGGGCATCATGGTTTAAAATTACTTATGAAAAATAAATTTTGGTAAAGGTGGAATGTAATGTCCCTTTTTAAATTAATTTATTCTTATGGACAAAATGTTCATTCCAATAATATATTTGGGTTTAGAGAAGGAGAAAGGAAAATAATTTTATTTAATATTGACTATTTGGACTTGAAATATTCATTATTTCCTATTTTTTTTTATAAAAGGGACAAGTAATTAATAAAATGTTATTATTTTTTATTATTTTTGCAAGGAAGGGCATGGGAATTGTTATGAAGAGGTTTATAACCTCCCGATTAGTTGGCAGTCAATTATTAGTAGATTATTTGGTAAGTTTGAAAAGTAACAGGGAATAAAGATAAATAAAAATATTTTATTTATAACATAATGGTGTATTTTATGGAGAAGGATTATTATTAGGATTTAAATGAAACTAATAAATTATTTTTGCATTCTCATCCTCCAAAAAAGATGGCAACTTTAGGAAAATTATGGAATTGGACAAAAGCAAGAAAAAATATATAAAACAAATTATGGAATATGGAGAAAGATGATGTTTAATGGATTTTTATAATTAAATTTTTATCTTTATAAATCAAGGAGTTGGATTTTGGTTCCCCCTTTTGGCCTTATTGGTTATTAATATTCTATAATTTCATTCTGAAGGATCTTTTACCAAACTAATGATTTTTTCTTGTTGAATAATGATCATCAGACCATCTTGGAATGAAAAATCTTGGATGTTGAAGGTATTTGGATGGAAACCCATTGATCATAGGTATTTTATGATGAAACCCATATAATATATAGGTAAAATTTCACACATGAATTGTAATAGAGCTTTAAAGAGTGATTATTAAACCAATTTTTAGTGTTTTATGCAAGCAATTAGTGTGAGTAGAGGTTATAGAAGATTTTTTAGTTTTGTTGGTTTGTTATAGTAGATAAAAAGTTTCTTGTGTGGTTATTTTTATTTTTTTTAAGTATTATATAGTTTTGTGTGATCAGCCTATAAGTGTTGTGTATTTATATTCTACTATGAGCAGTGTTTGTAGTGTTACTATGTAGTTTTGGCAAGGGGTTTTTCCCAAAGTTTATTTTTTTATTCAAAACTATTGTGGATTGATTATTAAATATATTTATAATTTTTTTAAATAATTTTTATCCAATATAATTTTTCATATGTGTTGGTTTGGAGTTACTATGTTATTCCATGAAAATCATCAAAATATGGGTTTCACTAGCTAGTGTAGATAAGGGCATAAATTTTACAAAATTTATATCCACTAAAAATTTAATTTTAGATATAATTTTTATCTATAAAATTCAGTAAGGGGATATGGCATTTAAGTATTATTTCTAACACTCTTGAATATTTATAAGATACATGGGTGCTAAATCCACATCTTCTCAAACATGAAGGGGTGATTTATTTTTATTGTCATTCTCTTCCCACTAAAGAATAAAGGGTTAGGATCAAACCCAATAATCAATATATTAGTTATGATGTAGCTAAGATTGAGATCCCATTAAATGAAAAAAGAATACATTATGACATGTATATGCTTCTCCTCTATCCATTTGCCTAACCACATGTAGTTGGATCCTATGACATCAACATCAACAAGGCTAAACTCAGAGATGAAGTCATTAAGCTCACCCATACTATGAATGTAATCCTAGGACCCCAAAATTTTTCCATTAGTGAGAGCAAGGAATTTAATTCCCCCATAAACATCTAATTTCAATTTTCAAAAGTCCTCCTAAAGTACAAATATCCTTACAAAGATGTTTTAATCTTAGAATTAGGTGTAGAGAAATTAGAAAGGATCCATTCATTATTGTTTATTTGGTTGTTAAAAAAAATGGAAATATGATTTTTGTTAATGAGAAAAATATCCTCTTCCAAATCTTGGGAAGTATTAAAAATTACCAAATTATTTTAAGCCCTATTAACATTAGATCCTACACATTTTGAGTTTTTCCATATTCTCTCTCTAGCTTGCACAAGGCCTCCTTTAGATAGTTTATAATATTAAAAAATAATGAGACTAGGAGAATGGTTATTTCTCAAATTCCTAAATAATATTTTATTATTAGGGTTTTTGATCACCCTAACATTCCAAGATACTATCTTAATTTTTTGGAGGTTGTGAAATGCTTTCCTAGATGGAAGGTCCTTTACGTTCTTTTAGTAGCCTCTTTAGACACTTCCTTCCTTCTTATATTTTTGTACCATGTGTATTCCTTGATATTTTTCTTACTCTCCTTTATCTACCTCATTCTTCACATATCTCATATTTCTTACTTGAATCCATTATTCTTATTTATTCAATTTAATGATTGATACACTATTACTAGTGCAGGAGCATTATCTTGATTTTATCTTTTTTAGTGTTTTTAATTATTATCACTCTTATTGGACTTATTAATTCATTGTTCAAATCACACTACACTTGGGAGTATACTTTCTACTTACTTGACCTTGGAGTCCTTATTGATTTTTAATTCTTCTCATTTATAGAACTACCCAATTCTTTCTATTGATGCTTCCCTACTAAACCTCTTGAGTCTTTTCTGTCATATCTCATTATTTTGCCTAAGGTTAGCTTGAAAACATCTATTATGACTACCTTTTAGTTTCCCACTACCTGACACCTAGAAATCTCTTTGTATCCTTAGCTTTTCTCCTTCCTTCAGAGCTAATTTTCCTTTCATCATCTAATGGGTTTGCCTTATCAGATTGATGAAAAAAATTGAGCCGTTATCGCTAGGCTTCACCTTTTATTTTATATTGGGTGTTGTTTCCTTATTTTCTCTTTTAATTCACTATTTAGGTATTTTACATTTTATGAATCTTTTAGATTTCAAACCCAAAACCTTGTTTTTATTATCCTTGCCTTGATCTAGTTCGCCCACTAGGGGAGCTTGAATAATAATATATCTTTTAATAACCAAATCTAAGATAAAACCTCTTTATAACTTGTACTTTCAATTAGGGTTACCTTCTTTCTCCAATGAGTTTTATATGTTTACCTTGATTGATTATTGTTGGGGTAATATTTTGTTATGTGACCTTGCATGTTAAATTTATTATGAATCTTAGATTCCTTTTTATACTCAATCTCTTACATATAGAATCCATATTTAGACTCTAGTAGGATTAAGAATGAGAGAGGTTTGTCCATCTGAATGTATACACTAAACCTTGACACTATTAATCTCCTCCTTGATATCATCACTAAGTATAAGGATACTGGTTGACCAATAACTTTGGTTATCCCCATAATAGTGTTAGGTTCCCATTGTAGACATCTAATTCCTAAAACCATTGTGTTTAAATTGTTAGTATTACTCAAAATCACAATTTGGGACAAAATCACTAAAACAAGATAAATGGTTTGATCTTGTCATATAAAAGTGTCGATTTAGGCTAATGAATCCCTTAATTGGGAAATACATTTTATGTGATTATTAAATTTTCTCAAATCATTTCAAGTCTAAATGATGAAAGTGTAATTTTATTCTTTGAGCCACTAAATTTTTCTAATTCAGAAGCACATGACATGTGCATGTGTCATTTCATGTTGATAATATCCTAAATCGGGTATTGGTTTGTACACAACTAACACCTTATTATAATTATACTCTAGTCAAATTATGACCCAATAACTTGACATTCTGACTAGTTTGATTAAGTATGCAACCAATATCTAAAGAATTACATAAAATTTGATTAATCTCACTTAAGCTAATTAATCCATATCAAAAGCTTAAGTGGAATATCCATGGAAGTTACTGAATATTTCGTAATTGGAAATTGATTTCTAATATCTACATCATTAGGTGACATCATCTATGGGGTAGAATTTATAAGTCATAAATGGAAAAAATATCAGGTTTAAGGCCTCCCATGCCTCTTTAATGCCCCTTCCTTCCAAATATTAATGGGGATATTTATGGATTAATCCTCCAAAATTTAATTTATTCATAGCCACACATCTTGATCTCAATATATATGGTCATAGTTTATTATGATCAATTCCAAAAATCTATAAATAGGAGGGCCAAGACCACCATTTTTAATCTCTGTTGGTTTAAATTTATTATGCAGAATTCTCTCCACAAGCCATTTTTGTGTAGTGTTATTATGCTTAATTTTTTAATAGGATATCTTCACTAGAGTCACAACATTGATCAATATCATGAGCCTAGTTTCATTGATGCACTTGAGATGATAGAGGAAGCAAATCATTATTAACAATGACTTGATCATCAAATCAAGGGGAAAATCATGTATTAAGACACATTTGGAGGTGTGATTCTCTTGGGAAGGTTTTATGTATATGATTTCTTCCAATAGCTCTTAATTTCTTTCTTCAAACCCCAATAAAGGAGTTGGCTTAGGTAGTTATGTTCTTTATGCATTTCTTGATTTTTTTGACTAATGATTGATCTAACTCACTTTGGATTCCATATCTATATCTTGGAATGCTTGATGAGAGCATCCATCCCATAAAAGCAAGGAGATTGATTTAGAACTCTTATATTTTTTGAAAAATGCTTAAGAATCTCTTAAAATCAATTTTGTCATTATTTTTCCCATATTTTTATTATTTTTATTGACACAATTTACATAGTGACTGGCATTAGTTTACCCTATCCAACATCAGTCTTGACTTAACCAACAATGGTCCCTATGTGAAGGGTAGAACACAACAAGAGGGAAATTTTTTAGAATTTTATTAAAACTCCAAGTTTTTATTCTATAATTAAATAAATTACATGTTATTCGTCTAATAATTTTGTTTCAAGATGCAGAGGTTTTTTGGAGTTTTTACACTTATTTGGGATAACAAATGTTTTTTGAAAAATTATGTTTTGCCTATGGGTTTATAAGTAACTAAAATCAGTTTTTATTGACTGGAATTAGTTCTATTATAATCCCCATAAATTTTATTGTAACTAACATTAGCCAATATGCACTAACATCAATCTTTATGTAATAAAAATTGAGAAACATAAGAGCAAATTTTCAAGTCTTTCTTTTCTCATTGATATGTGTGGTTCAAGGTAGAAGTAAACCCTCTAAAAATTTTAGGTCACACGTTGGATAAAAGCACATGTTTGAAATTGTTTAAGTCTTGAAATTATCATTTAGCGCTTAAAAATAATTTAGAGGTTTTAGGTTTAATTGTTTTTTGAAAGTCTTAAAAGTTTTTAACTAAGGCCAATGGGCCAAAAATTTCACAAACACTTCCATTTGGTGCATTAAAGTAAACAAGTGTTTTTTTATGTTAGATCTTTTATACTTGTTTTTTTTCATGAAAGGAATGATGCATGTATGCTCTCCCCCATCCCATTTAGGCAACTTAGGTAACCAAAAGAGCTCTTTTCTTTGTAATTATGCCTTGTCTAAGGTTTGAAAAGGATGTTTCTAAGGCTCTCTCTAAATCCATATGATTTGGGTGATTCAAACATAACCTTTAAATTATTTTCACTTGGTCATTTATTTTATGAAAATTGGCTTGTGAGCAAGAGTTCATAGCCTCCTCACAAGTTATTTAGGGAATTTTCGACCCAGGATTTCACCTCTTGGAATTGTTTCAACCCTTCTCCATGGTGGAGTATATAAATTAGGGAAAATATATTATCATTACTAGGGGGTTTAGTAGCTAGCCTCTCCAATCATAATGAAGACCTGAGTTAGGTCTATCTATCTAGGGGATTCCACTAAGAATTATATAGATGGAATCAATATGCAAAGGAATAGACCCTTGCATATTAATTGTTATCACCAAATCATGCACCCTAGAAGAAGTTGTTTAGGCTTATTCTAGATTTGGGTAACATGGGAACATTTATAGGTATGTTGGTGTACTTATATTGGAAAAGAGACTCTAGGTTTAAAGGATATCTCCCTAAATATATCATGTAATGTTTATCACTTAAACTACTACTTACTTATGGGGGAAAAGAGTTAGAAAATTCATAAATTAAACCTATTTTAAAGGAGGTGATGCACTAAAAATGTCTTCCACATACCATCATATTTATATCATGATGAAGCAAAGCATACAGAATAGCCTATAAGATTTAATGGGTTTTAGCATGAGTGTTTCGATATAGAGGTGAGATGTGAACAACAACACAAGGCAAATGAACTGGAGGACATATTTCACACTCTGAGGAAAATTTTGCACTTGAAAATATTTACACACTAGACTACACTCTGTATGACCTATTAGACTAGAAAATCCTACTCAAGCATGAAAGGATAAGAGAAGGAAGGATAGAGAATTATCACTTCTCATCACCATACATCACTTACAGACTCAAACAATTATTCAAAACTCAAAAATAGACTTGAATTAATGTTTAAAGGGTAAAATATGACATTAATCTAGTAGGGATTTTCCATACATGGTGTGGTATATTTTACAATAGCTCAAGATCTATACTTATAAAATAAAGGAAGCAAGAGAAATGGAGATTTGGAACTGAAAAGAGGAACCAATCAGTTCAAACATTTGAACTATAATTAAAACAACTTCTACACATTATGCTCATTTCAACCATTTGATTGATCTAGGACATATTGAGTGGTTCCATAGTTACATATTCCATCATTGATTCTCCTTAATGGTTATAATGGTGGGATCAAGTGGTTAGATATTTTTACTAATGCTAAATCACTAATGACTAGTTTATTGATGTGTACCAAAGTGGAGAGAAGGGTCCTTTTCATGTGGTTGGTCCTAAAGATAGGACTATTAGGGTCCACATGTATGCCTTCATGGCATACTTTGAAATGATAGCTCTTATCTAATTAGGTAATGCTCAAACTTTTCCCCATGTTCATAGGTTAACTATATAAGGAAAACCAATCTTAAACTATTGGTTTTCCTATTAGGTATAAATATACTATACACAAGTCCTTCTAATAATGGTGAATATAGTTGTATAAATGACCCTATAATCCATAAATTTTTTGAAATAGAGGTCCATACTAAGCTCTAATGGTGGTCCTTTATATCTTTTATTCTTGACTACATCACTATGTCATTTTCATGGCATTTGAATGAGGTTTAATGGTGGGAAATACCCTTTGAAAATATTACCTTAGCTTGACCTTGATCCTGTGTTTGAATCCTAAGATGTCCCTTTAATTTGATTAGTCATTGATACCTAACATAGATCATTAAAAAATTGACCTCTACTCACTCTATTGATCTCGATCTATATGATCAAGCACTAGCCATCAATCTTGCCCCTTGACTTGTCAACTATGTCCTAGCTTATGCCATGTGGTATCCTTACAATTTATTTTAGGATATGTTATTAGTTTTCTAGCCTCATGTGCTTATTCCATGTGTAAAACTCTCAATCTCTCTGAGCCTTTGACCCATCTCACACCTTTGGATCAAGATGTATGATGAAACATGGATCATTAGATCAACTAGGACCCATTATTTGAAACCTAATGGCTAATTTATAATATTTAAATTAATGTCATTTCTCCCATCATTTGATTTTTACATGATCATCATTAACATCCTATAGACCATCAAATTTAAGAATAAATAAATTTCCTTTGCTCTGTCTAAAACTTGACATCTATGCAAATATTATTTGATGTCCTTAAAAATGTATTTGACATCCCATAAACCATAAAATTTAGGATTGTATGTATTTATACAATGGCCTTAATTTGATGTTAGCATGAGAATATTATGATTTTTGACCAAATTTTAAGGATTGGATCTTGAATCACAAGAATCATGGAGGCACCAAATTTATAGGAGATGGTCTTGATACAAAAAGGGACAAGCCCATTTGATCCACTAGTCCTAGGAGCCTTTTAAGTATTTTTGTAAAATGTTCAAGTAAGCTAACCTATACAATTATGAATGATTTATATGTACCTATCATGGTTTAAAATGGCTAAGTATGGAAACTTAGTTAATTTTGACTAAGGGGCCAGATTTGAACATTCATAACTTTTGTCATGCTTTGGTGGATGACCTAAAATATAGCATGTAGTAACTAGGGACTAAGTTGAAAAAACCCATATGATCACTTTTTCTTGAAATTTTTGCATGTGTGAGATATGACATCATCAATATGTTCACTTAGCCCTATTTGAGCTTCTTTGTAAATTAGCTATGGAAACTTAGCAAGAAATGTTTAAGAAACCAACTTTGAATCCCAATAATTTTTGCTATGTTTAGGTGCATGTCCTAAAATTTGGTATGTATTAAATTGGGACTAATGTGATCACAAAAATATGATTAATTATCCTGGACTCATCCACATGTGGTAATGATGATGTTAGAAAATTTCCTACTCATAATTTCTACCAGTAGACCCAAAATGCCTAGATGAGCACAATAAAAAACCAAATGAATGCTATGTACTTCCACACTCACTCCAATCACTCTTGACATCCCATATGGTATTTATAACATTTTCCATATGATCATTCATTAGCAACCTGATCCATACTTTAACTACATTTGTCACCATGAAGACCTACCACTTGCATATATGACCCTAAAATGGTCCCTTAGACATCAAATGACACAAGTACCAAGCTAGAATATGACTAAACTAGAATGGAATAAAAAATGACATCAACAAAGATATAACATATATGACATTATAAAAATCCCCTATACAAGATTTGACTATAGGGAGTAGACCTATTTTGGCATATGGGAAAAAATAGTCAACATCTTTGGTGATTTACCAAGGGTGGAATGCTTTCTATGCCGTAACTAGTTGCCTAATCTTGTCCATTAGGATATGGAGTCACAAGTGTATAATCTAGACATAAAAACTACCTTGAAAAACACACAAAACATAGGTAAAGACATACAATAAGCAACACACAAGATAAAAACCAAGTAAAAACACAAATGTGCTTCAAAGCACTTATTGAACATAACATAACAAGAAAGGAAACACACACCTAACCTGATATTTACAAGACTAACCTCTAGAGGTGAAACATCTTATCCTACCTCAACTAAGGTCAAAAATGGTTCCCCTCACATCTTTATCACTCTATGAAGGTAGCCTAGCATGAGGAGAATGCTCATCACCAATCACTTGCATATGTAGGTGGTCAAAAATCCTATCACCTTTGAATCTTATTGGGTATACAAGTGAACTATCTGGGACTCTCATGACTGATATTTTTTAATCTTTAAGATCCTTGATTAGATCTATAATCCTCTCAATCATTGCCACATCTAATATACATCCTCATACTATAGAATAGGGATGATGATAGCTGCTCAAACCTTTCTATCTTCTCTCACATGATGTACTTGATGCTTTGGAGTATCAAGTTCTTCTTATTTATGATCCAACCCCTCTAAACATGGTTCAATACCAAATAGATCTCCTAATAGTCTTTTAGGCACAATAAATTCTACCTTGACCTCACTGGATCCCTTTAAAACTATAGCCTTTTGAATAGTAGATTGATTTCCATATTCATTTAAAATATGCCCTTTACTTTCATACTTTATATAATACCTAGGATCCTTCTCATTATTTTCATCAAAAAACACACCAAACATACATTTCATGGGAGAATAAGGAATATTACCAATCTTTTCAAATTATTGACATATGGCCTCAAATGTCAACCATAATTCATCCTCCTCTTCTTCATGAGTGTCACCATTTATAGCATATTCATCAATATCAGGAATAAAAACATCATTCTTCCCACTATGGTGCTCAATTAGTTTCATAAACCTATGATCATCATAGTCATGAATCGTATAGTTTCACTCAACAACATGATAATTTTTATGCTTATCTTAGCTTCTTAAAATGGCTCCTCATGCATAATGTTTCATAAGTATCATGTACATATGAATCTATACCATACTCATCCAAGAATAAATCAAAAATTATTTCAATTTTAGAAGCTCCCTCATACACATTAGGCTCCTCTTTCTCATGAACAATGAAATTCATGTTGTAACTTACTTCAATGTAAGGTTCAATATTAAACCTTGTAATAGGTTATGTACATATTATCACCTTGGCCTCATATAATATTATAAAATATAAGAAGGAATAGTGAGTTGAGAGATAGCCACCTATCTTGGCTATTAGGTAGATTACAAATTGAGCTAGGAGGTCAATGACAACTATATCTTAAAGGATAGGAAAGCGAGGACAATCATGCAAGAAAAAATTCAAGTTTTTTATCAACCCTATGGTATTAGTATGTGTACCATATAGTTGGATGACTTATTTAATATGTGGCTCATATTTCAGACCCAACTTAGCTCTACAAATGTGGGCATGATAGAATTAGAGGCTCCACTATCAACTATGCAATTGTGAAGTAATTTATCACCCACTATAAGAGTGAGGTCAAATGGTGGAGGGATCTCAATCTTAGTATATGGCTTAACAATAGTGTTAAAATCATTTTCAAGGACAACATGAATATTAATTTGATTTGAAAATGAAGGACTAATAATAATAGTGGACAATTGATTTTGTAACAATTCTTTTTGCTTAGGCATATGAAGGATATCCCATAAGAAGATAGATGCTTTGGCACTTTTCAAGTAATCCACTATGTTTATAGCAATATTACTCACCTTTTTTGTGTCTTTAGAGGTAAATAATTAATTTTGACTTTAGGAATAGAGGTACCTTAAGTAGACCTTACCATATTTTGACTTGTTGGAGGTATAGGAGCTTTTGAAACTGTCACACTTGTAGTCATGCCTTGCTACCTTATATTAGGATTTGATGATCCTATGGGCATGATAATACCACCTCTTAGAGCCTTATTCTTTTCCCTTGTATTGTCTAAAATAGAGAATCCTAGATTTAGTGCAAAAGTGTCTTCAACTATAAAACTGATGAAGATCTCTCTTTGAGGCTACCAATCCTCATTAACTTGTATCATCACCTCATCTTAATTTGATATGGGGGAATAACTACCCCTTGAGATACTAGAGCTTGTTCTCCATTTTGATTGGCATCCATGAATTGGTCTTATTTCTAATCCTCTCCCTATACCAAATTTTTATGAACTAGTATCATCTCCCTTTCATTAGTGGTGGATTTAGGATTATACTCATTATCAGGTCTATTAGGATTAGACTGCCATTAGCCTCTTCCTTTTCCATAATGTTGTTGATAGGTGTGAGGATTTTGATAGGCACCTTTTTGAATATTGCCTCTTCTAATCCTAAGTTCCAATATTTGAATATATGCATCTTTGTCCATTACACCATCTACTTTCTTAGGATCAACTTTAGGCTTAGAATTGGCATTAAGAGTTTTAGCCACATCTAGAGTGTTGGTAGAAGCATGACACAATGGAGGCATAGACACTTTAGGTAGTAATCTTCTATCTTGGATGATATTATATTTAGCCTTGATAGAAAGATCATATGATTCAAGGAGGGTGGAACCTCCCATAGATTGAAACATGATAACAATTTCAGTCCCAATGGCTTTCAAGTAAGCAGGGAACACAAAACTAGTAGGTGGTCTCATGGGATGAGGCAATCTATGCCAAGTCTTTTGAAAGATTTCATTGAAGTCATGCATTATTTCTTTGGGTCCCCTCCTTATCATGTTGAGTTTATGTATGAGAAAATCATGGTCATGTTTAATTTAGAAATCTATAAGTCATTAACACTCCAAAATCATCCCATGTTGTGATGCATCAACCTTCTAGAGTCTTATACCAATCAAGAGGCTTCCATTTAAGGGACATGGAAAGGAGTCTAATGGAAATGTTCTCTTGAAAAATATTATGGAAACTATAAAAGTTAGAAACATCTATAATGTGCTCATTAGGTGTGACATGACTCTCACCATTGAATGTGGGCACACCTTTTGTGGCATTAGGAGAGATGGCATCATATGCATGAAGTTGGATTGGATTATCAATATTAAAGGTACAGAAAGAATGAAGCCTAGCCATATCTTCTTCTTCAAGATATTCAACTTCTTTGGTGTCTTCAACCTCTTCCTCTCTATCAAAATATTCTCATTATTCAAAGGGTAGATTAGGCTATGGATAATGAATTGTAAGAGGAATTTCAAGCTAAATGGATGGGTTAATAGGATTGGATGTTCTAGCAGAGGATGACCTAATAAGGAAAATGAATTATAGGGGAAAATTTATAAAAAAATAATGGTTTATAACTAGATTTAAATTGAAGGAGTCACCAAATGATGAGTAGTACACCAATTTATAGTTGATGTTGTCAAGCCTAGCATTCACCTTGATAGGCTGTCTTGAAGACAATGTGTCCCACCGGGCATGCCATAACTATTGTCACAAAATATTTAACCCTAAAAGAATTTTTTTAGGATTATTACATATTTATGTAACATGAGAACATTTCTATGTATGTGGGTTTACCTATATTAGAAATAAGCCTCTAGTTTTGAGGGTTATCTCCCTGAATATATCATGTAATGTTTATCACTTAAACTAATGCTTACTTATGGGGGAAAAGAGTTAGAGAATGCATAAATTGAACCTAATCTAAATGATGTGATTCACCAAAAATGTCTTCCACATGACCATCATATTTATACCATGATGAAGCAAAGCATATATATTAGTCTCTAATCTTTAATGGATTCTAACATGATTATTTCAATATAGAGGCAAAATGTGAACAATAACATAAGGCAATTGAACTAGAGGGAAGTTTGCATACTCCAAGGTCAATTTTCCACTAGAAAATATTTACACACTAGAATACACTCTATATGACTTTTTAGACTAGGAATTCTTGCTCAAGCATGAAAGGATAAGGGAAGAAAGGATAAAGAGTTATCACTTTTCATCACCATACATCACTTGAAAACTTAGATAATTATTTAGAACATAGAAAAAGACTTGTTTTAGTGTTCAAAGGGGAAAATATGACATAAACATAGTAGGGTTTTTCCATACATGGTGTGGTCTCTTTTACAATAGCTCAAAATCTATACTTATAGAAGGGAGCTTTGACACTAAAAGGGGAATCAATTAGTTCAAACATTTGAACCATAATTACAACTACTTATACAAATTATGATTATTTAGACCATTTGATTGATCTAGGTCATCTTGAGTGGTTACACAGTTACATATTCTCTCATTAATGTTCCCTAATGGTTGTAATGATGGGATTAAGTGGTTAGAGAGTTGTCCTGATGCTAAACCACTCATGATTGGTTTGCATGCCAAAGTGGAGAGAAGGTCCATTTTCATGTAGTTGGTCATAGATATGAGACCATTGGGGTCCACATGCATGTCCTCATGGTATCCTTTAAAATTATATCTCTTGTTGAACTATATCTTACTCAAACTTATCCCCATATTTATAGGTCAATTATAGAAGGAAAACCAATCCAGACCATTGGTTTTCCTATTAGGTCCAAATAGATTGTGCAAAAGTCCTTCTAATAATGGTGAACACAATTGTATAAATGATCCTACAAGAAATAAAAATGTTGAACCATAGGTCCATATTAAGTTCTAATGGTGGTCCTTTATATCCTTTATTCCTAACTGCATCACTATGTCCTTTTCATGGCATTTGAATGAGCTTTAATGGTGGTAAATACTCTTTGAAAATCTTACCCTAGATCAAAATTGGTCATGTGTTCAACTCATAATAATTATCTTTAATTTGATTGGTCATTGATACCTAACTCAACTCATTGACAAATTGACCTCTGCTCACTCCATTGATCTTGATTTGTATAGTCAAGTACTAACCATCGATCTTAACCTTTGACTTGTCAACTCTATCCCAACTTATGCCACATGGTATCCCCATATTTTATTTCAATATTTTCTATCAATCTGCTAGACTCATTCACTTATGCCACATGTCAAACTCTTGATCTCTCTAACCCTTTGACCCATCTCACACCTTTGGATCAAGATGTATGATGAAATACATACCATTAGTTCAACTGGGACCCACTTTTTGAAACAAAAAAACTATTTCATGATCTTAAAATTAATGTCTTCACTCTTGTCATTTGATATTCATGTGACTATAATTGACATCCCACAAACCATCAAATTTAATCTTAAATGGATTTCCTTGGCTCTATATAAAACTTGACTTCTATATGACTATCATTTGATGTCCTCACAGACATATTTAATGTCCCACAAACCATAAAATTTAAGAGTGTATGGATTTATATAGTGGATTTAATTTTAAATTATCATAAACATCTTATGATTTTTTACCAACTTTGAAGGCTTGGATCTTGAAGTAGAGAATCATGGAGGCACTAAATTTGCAGAAGATGTTATTAATACTAAAAGGGATGAGCCCATTTGATTCACTAGTCCCAAGATCCTTCTAATTATTTTTTAAAAATGTTCAAGTGATCTACCTTGTGTAATTTTTCATGACATCCATGTACTTTTCATTGTCAAAAATGGATAAGTGTGGAAACTTAGTGAATTTTGACTGAGGAGCCAACTTTGAATATGCATAACTTTTTTTGTTCTTCAGTGGATGGCATAAAGCTCAACATGTAGTAACCAGGGAATAAGATTAAAAAAACCCATATGATCATTTTTTATTGAGACTAATACACATGTGAGATATATCCTTTTCAATATGCTCACTCAACTCTATTTCAGCTTCTTTGCAAATTGGCTAAGTATGGAAACTTAGGGAGAAATGTCTGAGAGGACAACTTTGAACACTAATAAATTTTTTTGAGTTTAGGTGCATGTAATAAAATTTGGTGTGTAGAAACTTGGGAATAATCTGATCATAACCATATGACCAATTCTCCTTGACTCATCCACATGTGGTAATGATGATGTCAACAAACTACTTACTCAAAAAATTTGCCACTAGACCCAAAATGCCTATATGAATACAATGAGGAACTATATGAAAGTTATGTACTTAAATACTAATTACAAACACTCTTGAAATCGAATAGGATCTCTATAACACTATCATATACTGATCCATTAGCAATGTGATCCATACTCTAACTATATTGATCACCATGAAGACCTGCCACTTGCATATATGACCCTAAACTGGTCCCTTAGACATCAAATGACATAAGGACAAAGATATACTATTAATAAGCCATAATGGCATAGGAAATGACTTAAATAAAACTATAACATACCATATGACATTATAAAAATCCCCTATACAAGATTTTACTATAGGGGGTTGACCCATTTTGGCCTATGGGGAAAATGGTCAATAGTAAGTTAGCCACTATGAACTAATTGACATGAGGAATATCTAGTGTTAAACACACTTGGGACCATATATACAATCAAAAAATTAGTTTTATAATAACTCCACTTGCCATGGATATATTGTTGATGCAGGGTAAATAACTTGAAGTTCTATGTCACCATATAATCTCTTGAGAGAAGGGGGTGTAAAAATCCTACTACTTCATACACTTTTATTTTTGGATTAACACTTAAAATCCTCCCAAGATAATTTATATAATATAATTCAATGGTACAAATTAAACTTATCAATTTAGGGCCTTAGACATTATACTTAGTTGTATTTTTCTAGTTTTCCTTTACTTGTCTGGTCTTGTTGAGTTTAAAACTTATTTATAAACCAAAACACATCAACCAAACACATTTTTTATCCACCATTTCATATTAAATAGGGAAACATTACATTGACTAAATCAAAACCATATTTTTACCTTATTCAAAATCATCATTTGAAACACTGTGTTTATCTTATCTAAATAATGTTTTTATGCTATCCATTTGAGTCTAGACTATTTTGAAAAAATATCTAAGTCCTTCACTTTTTAATTCAAATTCAGATCTCAACTTTATATGTTATAAGCCAAGGTATTAATTGGTTCACCATTTACACTCGGTTTTAGTTAACTTGGGTATAATTTCGTATTTGGGTTGAATGTTGTTATATAGACTCATTATCATACTTATTTTGTATCATTATGAACTTAGGTTATCTAGCATATCGCTCACACTCTAAGTTTTTGAACATTTCTATTTCCTATTATAATGTTGTGACATTATGATACCCATTTAGTTTTAGTTTTATACTTAAGATTTCTTATGTGTTTTCATGTCTTGAGCTTCTTAGTTCACATTGTTACCTTTCTCATTAGAAAGGCTCTCTTCTAATTTTGTAGTCATAACTCGTCTAAATTTTACCTAGATTTTATAGTATTGGAATATATTTAAACCCAAGTTTTTTGTGCTTCTTGCACTTTAGGTTTTATATTTATCATACACTCTTCTAATTTTATGATTTTAACCTACCAAAGTTGAGTAATTTTGTAACCATTTCTTCTAATTGTGTGGTGTTATGCCACTTCTCTTTATTATAATCTCTTTTTGCCTTATCACTTGTTTGAATAAAATAAAAATCCCACCTTATTAAATGTTTAAAAACATATTTCAAATCTTATAAAACATAGAGAATAGTCTTCTACGCATGATACAAAGGTATACTCATAGTGGGGTCTCTTATGACCTTAGCTATGAGGAATAACACTTTTATGATGGAAAAAAAAATCCTAAGGTATTTGAAGACATTCCCACAACTGTAATATTTGAGGAATACTATTTTTAACATCAACCCTTAAAGGACAAAGATGAAACACTCTTAAGGTTGATTAAATCTGGTGCTAGATTGCCATAAGACTTTCCTATGGAATAATTGCATAAACTAGTTAGGGTACAAGAATAATAGTGAGAACAATCCCTCACTCATATTAAAAAATCAAACATTACATCTTCTATCAAAGAAAAATAAGTGCTTGTAGATTCAACACCTAATGATAGAGATCTTTCCACCAAGATCAAGAAGATAAGTAAATGATATGTAGACCGACTTATCATAAATTTGATTTACTCTTTAGCTTCTACTTTAATACATAATAATGCTTCTAAGAAACAAGTGAATGTGTTAGAACTAATGGAAAACACTTTAATATATAACACACCTATTATGTATAATGATGTATCAATTGAACAAACCAATTCTCAATAGGTTCTGCAACATTATTTGTCAAAAATGGAGCATACATTTTTCAATCATCAAGAACCTCTTGTTTCTTCATAGAACCAAGGAACAAAATACGTAGTGTCTATTGAGGAAATTATTAAAAATATTATGGAAAGCTATTTTCAACCAATTATTACTCTAGTGAATAGACTATGGACTATCGGAGTTGTTGCCAAAATCTGGATAACGCAAGTGCAATGGAGACGTGATCACACAAAATGAACAAGTGCACACCACATAGATGACAAAGCAATTTGAAAATAACACAATAAGATAAATTGCACAAGACAAAATAGAGAAAACCAAAATTTGATTAGCATGAGATGGCCAAAGTGAGGAATACAAATAGGAGAGTACATAAGTAGTTCCTCCACAAAATGTGGACAAGGCACCCCAAGAATAGAATGTAACTCCTCCATGAAAGGTGGTGACAAGGTGATAAGAATAGAGAAGTAACTCCCATCAAGGGAGTTACTTATGACATTATTATGACATCTATGACACATCTATGACACACACCTCCACATAAGCTAGCCTATCCCACAGATGTAGGAAAACTCCATGTATGCATAAGAAATACAATTTCCCTAATTAATAAATAGGGAAAAATAAAAACCTACACTAATACCCCCCCATAAGCACAACTTAGGTAGGCAGTGTGGAAATATAAAATGGGTCCTAACAACTAAGCCTAATGAGGTACCCATGTATAAATGCAATCTCCCATAAGATAGAGAAAAGGAGAAAACCCGTAGGAAAAAACTCCCCCCCAGAAGAGAGACATAAAAGAAAGAAGAGGCTAGAAGGTCCCCCTAAAGATGATGTTGCTATAGATGTGGAACACACCCTAAGAAGAGCTCGTAGATGAATGAACTTGCTCTTGGTGAAAGGTTTGGTGAAAATGTCTGCAACCTGCTCTGAAGACTGGCAAAATATCAAGTCAATGACCTGACTATGAATCAGCTCCCAAATGAAATGCATGTGAATCTCTATGTGCTTGTCTGCTGGTGCTAAACTAGATTCCTACAAATCTGAATGGTACTTTGGTTGTCACAATAAATGATGGTTGGATTCTTGATAGGAATGCCAAACTCAGAAAGTATCCCCTAAAGCCAAATAACCTCAATAGCTACATTAACATCTCCCCTATACTCTGCCTCTATGGATGATATAGCAATAACATTCTGCTTCTTGCTAGAGCAACTGATAGGACCAGAATCTAGAGAGAAATTGTAACCAGAAGTGGACTTGTGAGTCTATGAATCACTAGCCCAGTCTTAATCTATATATCTAAACAAGTCAACCTCTATGCCAAATCTATAATGAATCCTGTATCTATGTGAACCATGTATGTAGTGCAAGATTCTCTTAGCTACTTTCCAATGTAGCTCATGAGGTTCTTTCATGAATTTGGAGACAAGTCCCACTATATATGATATGTCAGGCCTGGTGTTAATCAAGTAGATGAGACTACCAACAAGTTTTCAATACCGAGTGGCATCAACCAATGGTGAAGAACAATCAGCCTCAAGCTTGACTCTTGATAGAAATGGAGTCAGAGATGGCTTGCAATCAACCATGTGAAACTAAGCCAATAAGTCAAGAACATACTTAGGCTATGCAAGAGAAATCCCTGAATCTAACGGTGAGATCTCAATTCCAAGGAAGTAGTGCAACAAACCCAAGTCTATCATGTCAAATCTATCTTGAAGAGATGCCTTCACAACTGTAACAGCTGATGAAGAACTCCCGATGATCAAAAGGTCATCAACATATAGAACCAAAATCAAGAGCAAATCATCCTACTGTAAGAAGTAGACATTGGGATCAGAATGGCACCTAGTGAAACCCACTATGAGAAGGAAGGAATCCATCTTGGCATACCAAGCTCGAGGGGCCTGTTTGAGGCCATAGATAGATTTCCTAATTATACATACTAAGGAAGAATCCTAAACAAATCCTAGTGGTTACTCATGTAGATATCCTCCTCTAGGTCTCTGTGAAGAAAGGCACTCTTCACATCCATCTGATGCACATCCCAACCATGTGCTATGATAATCTCTAAGGTGAGTTGGATAGAAGTCATCTTTGCAATGGGTGTAAAGGTGTTTGAGTAGTCAATGCCTACCACCTATGAGAAACCCTTGGTGACCAATCATGCCTTGTACTTATCAATAGACCCATCTACTACAAAATTGGTCCAATATATCCACCTACATCAAACCATCTTTCTTCCCTTAAGAAGTGAAGTCAAGTCCCAAGTGTGATTTTTTATTAAGGAAGAATATTCTTCCTCCATATCACTATCCTAATCAAGTACCCCTGATGCCTCTTGAAAAGTCTATGGATCCAAAATTGAATCAAAGAAGGCATGTGGATCTCTCTAAAAATCCCCGCTAGTATGTCTGTCATCTGCGAGATCTCCTGTCTAAGTGCCAACACTCTCAAGTGTCTATTTGGCCCAAAGTGGCTCAGTGGGTGAGTTAGGTGCTAACTCCTCATCCTCTAACTAACTAGAGGTAGATGACTCTGCATCACTATCCTCCCTATATGAACTTGAAGAAGAAGATGTCTCTTGCTCAAGAACATGTTGTGGCTGATCTAAATCTGATGAGGAATCATCATGAAGAAGTAGATCCGATGAGGGAGAAGAAGTGTCAAGTGTTGAGTCTCTAGGACTCTCCTAAAAATGGACACTTCTCTTGATGAAAAACTCATGAGTGACTAGATCTAGAAGGTGATATCCCTTAATACCATCCAGATATCCTACAGAGATGCAAGGCTTGGATTGACATTCCATAGATTTGCATTTCTTCTTTGAAATGCAGGCCATGGCTAGGAATCTAAAAACTCTAAGGTGTTCAACATCAGGTTTCCTTTTATGCCAAGCTTTAAAGGGTGTTATCCCTTTTGAAGCTTTATGAGGAACCCTATTTTGAATGTAGTAAGCACAATTGATGACTTCAGCCCAGTACTTTGGTGTTAAGGATTTAGAGTGAATCATGCAGTTACCCATCTCTTTCAAGAGCCTATTCTTGCGTTCTGCAACCCCATTCTATGAATGACTATAGGTGAATGTGCACTGCAAATCAATCCCTTCTGTGGTGCAAAACTATTCAAATATGATGCTGACATACTCCCCTTCATTATCAGTTCAAAGAACCTTGATGGATTTCTCACTCTGTTTCTCAACAAGAGCCTTGAAGTCTAGAAAATTTTCAAACACTTCAAATTTTTGTTTGAGAAAATATATCCAAGTGTACCTATAGAAATCATCAATGAAAGTGAGGATGTACTTAGCCCTTATGAAAGATGGTTTGGGAAAGGGTCCCGATACATCACTGTGGACTAATTCCAAAGGTTGCGAAGCCCTCCAAGCTTTGCCTTTGTCAAATTTTGCTTCAGGATGCTTCCTAAGGGAGCACCCCTCGCAAAGTCCTTTTGAGAATTGGACACGAGGCAAGCCAATGACCATGTCATTTTTGCAAAGTTGTTAAAGATAGTGGTAGTTAAGGTGGCCAAACCACTCATGCCATAATTTTCTAACTCTATCTAAATGAGTCAGTAATGATGTTGGAGAAGAATCTGCTGCAAAATGTGAGGTGTATAACTTGGCTTGGTGATCTTCCCTACCCACTGCCACTGTAGTATCACTATGCAACTCCTTGATAGCCACTAAATCTAGTGAAAACTCAACTCTCATGCCTCGACCAATGTGAGTGATTTGGTACACTAATAAGAGATTGGTTGAAAGAGAAGGAACACATAGAACATTATTGAATGTTCCTCCTTCCATTTCAATTGACCCTCTCCCTACAACAAAAATTGATGTGTCATCACCCAAACTAATTGAAGTCATGCTACAAGGCTCTAAAGATGAGAACTCAACTAGTGAAGAGCCCATGTGGTGAGAAGCACCCGAGTCGATGACCCATGAAGATGTGGAAGCTATTGTAGCTACAAGGGCCTTGCCCTTTTCTTTCTTCTTACCCTTGCCTTTTGCCTTCGTAGAATCTTGGGTAGATGAATTCTGCTTGATGGACTCAGGAACACCTATGTTGTTCTTCTCTAGAAGATGAGTTAGGTGATCTATTTGTTTCTTCATGCACTTGTGTTCATCATGCCCTATCTTTTTACAATAGTCACACTTAACCTTCTCCTTTTTAGGTTTAGCATTGGAAGAGGAAGTCTCAGTGTTGTTTTTGGCATGATTGGTGTTTTCTTTCTTCTTCTCCTGGTCCTTGTTATTTTTCTTCTTCTCCTTTATTGAAGTCTTATCCTTACCATTTCTAGCTATCAAAGCTTGGGGTTAAGTAGAATTCATTTTTCCCATTTGAATTATCTTATCTTGCTCCCTAGTCAAGTCGGCAATGAATGAATCCAAAAAAGGCATTTTCCATGTATTGCCAAGGGCACTTTTTATGGCATGGAAGGTGGAGACAAAGAATGAATAGCTTAGACCTAAATTTGTGAGAATAGAAAGTATGAGTTGATCATCTTTCTTCTCTATCTTGAATTCTTTCAATTGTAATCTAAGGGCCTTAAACTTAGTGAAGAAGTCCTGTAGGGTGTCAAAGTTGCTAGGACGTAGACTTATGAGTTCATTTTTGAGCTCATGACCTCTCATCTCATCAAGCTTCCCAGATAACTTTTCTAAGGTGTCCCATATGTCATTAGGATTCTGTGAGGATTTTAGATGGAAGAGAAGTTTGGGAGACATAGACAAGCTCAGTAATCCATAGGCTTCATTACTACGGTTGTACCACTTGACCTTTTCAGCATCAGTGTTGGGTTCCATTTCCATTCCCATGGTGATCCTATAAAACCATTTAATTCTAAAAATGATTGACATTTTAACTTTCAATTCATGATAGTTTAAGGGTGTTAGGGGTTTAAGTTGAAAAGAATCCATTTTTTTAGCTGAATTTAGGTGAAATTGTGTTGATTGCAAGTTGTGAAATTATGCAGAAAGGATAATGAAAGCAAGTTGTGAAAAGAAATCACACCCCCATAAAAAATATTGAGCCCCCCCAAAATATGCAATTGCACGCTAAAAAGATGTTAGAATCAGTCGAAAATGCGTCTTAGAGCAATCAGTGCAAGACTAAAGCAAACAGGACATCAAACTCAACTGAAAATGCGTCTCAGGAGACCCAAATTTTGGCACTTTATAAACTAGTGTGTTTTTGAAAATTAACAAGTCTACACTATATAAAATTTAATTACAAACACTTTTGAAAAAAATGGCACCCAAAATTGAGCTACCATTTGCAAGATATTAAAGGTACAATTTTCTCATAAATTAGTGTTTTTGCAAAAATAACACTAAAACATTAAAAACAAATGCGTGTTATGGGAGAGAAAGTGGCCTTCCAACCACTCATTGGATTCAACACAGAATGAGTAATCTAAAGGAGGTTTTTGTGAGGGGGAATTGGCCTCCTGCCAACCTAGGCCTCACCATTCATCTTCGTAGGTCGAAGATAGAAGTTTTAATTCAAACCCCCAAAAATACAAAACTATCTAAAAAATTAAATACTCAGTCAAATTCACTAATTTTTGTTTTGATAAATCAATTTTAAATTGAAAACAATAAAGTAAAGATAGTTTTTATGAATGCCAAATGTCCAAGGGGAGCCACATGGGATGTCAAGTAGGAAGGGGCACCAAAAAACACACAGTGCAGATTTTATCTCAGAAAAGACAAGAAAAATAAATGCAGACTTGCTACTAGGCGTACGACCTATCTGAGGCATGGAAGAAGTGGTAGAGATGACCAAAAAACAAGGGTGAAATGCTGGAGCTAACTATGGCATGGTTGAAGTTGGCGCAGACTTGCACCGTACAGCCTAGTCAGCAGTAAGCAAAGAGAAACAACAAAAAGTTTCTTCCAAAAAAAATGCACACCTGGACTGTCTGAGGCACCTTACTGGAAGGAAGCACAAATTGTTATCTTAGATGCCGTAAAACTAAAGGATAATAGCAGAAGTTTGGTGTAGACCAAAATTTTGGCACCTACCTCCTTGTTATCTACTCAATAATGGCACCTGAGTGCATCAACCTGCAAATTTATCTGCAAATAGCTTGTCTACTAGTGGTATTCTACCAAGACACCCAAATGCCAAGGATCCCAAGGAAACTAACCAAAAATGATATAGACTGATTTTTTTTATTTTAGACCAAATCTAGAATAAAAAATAAAGAGAACTCCACTCCTCTTGATTTCAAAATAAGCTAAAAGCATAATCACAAACAACATTACTGGGTTAGCTCTGATACCATATCAGAGTTGTTGCCAGAATATAGATAATGTGAGTACAATGGAGATGTGATCACACAAGATGAACAAGTACACACCACATAGATGCCAAAGCAATTTGAAAATAACACAATAAGAGAAATTGCACAAGACAAAATGGAGAAAACCAAATTCTGATTAGCATGAGATGGCCAAAGTGAGGAATACAAATAGGAGAGTACGTAAGTAACTCCTCCACAAAAGGTGGACAAGGCACCCCAAGAATAGAATGTAACTCCTCCATGAAAGGTGGTGAAAAGGTGCTGAGAATAGAGAAGTAACTCCCATCAAGGGAGTTACTTATGACATTCTTATGACACTTACGACATATCTATGACACACACCTCCACATAAGCTAGCCTATCCCACAAATGTAAGAAAACTCCATGTATGCACAAGAAATACAATTTCCCTAATTAATAAATAGGGAAAAATAAAAACCTACACTAATATGGACTCCCCAAATTCAACAAAACACTTATAATTAAAGGTGATCAATTGTAGGGAATTTTTATCAACCCAAAATTCAGTAACTCATGTACTCAACTCAAGGAGTGAAATTTTTGTTGTTGCATATTTTAGGGTTTATATCCATAATAAATCCATGTAATAGGGTAAAATACAACCCCAACATAATTATATTCCACTTATGAATGCACCAAACATGAAAGATTGGAATTTGATGAAATAAATTGTGTCACAATTAGAAATGAGAAATTGAATTAATAAGTACAAGTTTGATGAGATATGTCCATATCCATTCAATTTGATTATTCTCCAAGTCACCTTTATGCCCAATTTTAAGGCACCCAAATTTAACAAATACAAAGGGAGGATGACCCTCATGAACATATTTAGTTTTTTTTGTATTATGCCAAGACGTAGCTTACAATAGCATTTATTTTATTCACTTGGTTCTATGAAGTTTAGTGAGACAAGCTTTCAACTAGCTTCTTAAGTTAACAAAGGGATTGATGGTAGATTTGAATGACCTATCTAAAATTTTTTACAACCACTTCTCATATAATATTAAACATGAGTTGACTATAGTTGACTTGTGTAAATCCAAACAATAAGATGGAGAAAGCTTCATAGCATATCTATAGTGATGGAGAGCATTAACTAGATGCTTTTAACATAATTTTATAGATAAATAATTGGTTGACATTTTTGAATATAACCTATACCCTAAGGTGGTGCAAAATCTATGACTTACTTGCACATTTGAAGAAATTATAGACAAGGGTGTGTAGATTGAGAAGGTACTTATCACTAAAGGCCTTGTCAATATTTATTCACATGGTTAAACATCTAATCAAACCCAATCACCTATCCAAAATATTAAAATAAATAAAACTAAGGGATTCATTAAGAATAAGAACATGGTTGGAAATGGAGAAACTAAATCAAGAAATGTACAAATGGTACAGGCTGTACTAGCTCTAAAATATGTAATTAGTTACACCTAATACACCAACCACTTTGCAAAGAGTCCCTCCATGAAGGGTATTAATAAAAAATACAAAGTCTTTATAAAATTTGGAAACCCTATTGAGATAATTTTCCAAAAGGTCATAGCAACTAATTTGATTATGTGGCCTATACCAAGGCCATTTCTTGAAGATCTTTACAAACCCAATTGGTATCAGGCAGATGAATTTTAAAAATTCTATCATGTTGTTCATCATGGTTCTTATAGATGTGTTTGATTTTGAAATTTCATTGAATATTTGATTGAAATTTATGAATTTAAAATAAAATTTGCCTCACAAAACACTAACGAGGATATGGGCATCTACAAAGATCCATTTCCTTGACATAATCAACAACTAACAAGGAATAATTAAAACATAGGACAAAATCATTGATAAAATTAAAATCAAGATCATAATTTTAATCATCATGATCATAATCAAGATCGTATTACCCATGTTAATAACATAGGTTATAATAACATGATTTAAAACTAGAAGAATACCATGGGGTGGATTTTTACAAACCACATTACCACTGTTACTATAAAAAACCATGAACTATCTCATACTCCTTAAAGTGGACCAATTATTATATGGTCAATGTCCTCTCTCTCAAGTAATGTTGCATTAATTTCAATTAATTCTATTGTACCTTGATTGGCATGGGTTACTATTTATAGACCCATTTCTTTTAATCATAATGGCTCCTCATTGACTCAAATTGTGAAAATGCAACTAGACACCCATGAGTCACCATCTAAGGCCCTTTTCCTTTATATTATAATTATAATGGATCATTGACACCTATAGATTGTGTAATCACAAATATATTCTCATGATTTACTCTTTAGGGCCCTTTTCCCTCTCCTACCACTAGACCCAATGTGAACATTGTACCTTTAGACCCAAAATTGAACACTATACAAGCTTAGGATAAACCATCTTGTCCTAATATTGAAAATCCTTATAGTCTATTAGACCAACTGAGTAAACCCCTACAAAAATTTCTCTTTTAGATCTTTAACATACATCTTAAGTCTATATAACTATTTTGAATGACCTTCAATAATTTACTTTCCCCAACATATTAACCCTAAATAGTTATAAACACTTTTAGACCATTTATCTTCATTTTTATAGGTTACATTAGATAAAAAGACATGTATACTCTTGGTCCTAGCCAAAACAACCCCTTATATATTGAGGTAATCATTAAAAACCATAAAATGAAGTGGGTTTTTGTAGACAATGGTTCAGGGCTAAACATAATGTCTCTCAAATTGGTAAAAATATTGGGTTATACTATAAGGACATCCATCTAAATATGATCACCATAAATTCATACAACAATGTTAAAAGGGAGTCTTCCAGTACTATTTATTTGCCACTAATTGTTGGGTCTATGTCTCATCACACTTTGTTACTTATTATGGATATTGAGTTTCCTTAGAACATAATTCTTGGTCATCCTTCAATCCATTAAGTATAGGATATCCCATCCAATTTTCATCAGTGCCTCAAGTTACCCCATGATTGGATTGAAGTCATTATTCATATCGATCTATAACCTTATTAGTATTGTAAACATCTAGAGGCTGAGTTTTGTAATTACAAATATATCTTGGTTCTAAATTCATTACAAATAAGAAAAAGGAAATATTTTCACAACCCCCTAAATATAATTATATCAACCCTAGTGACCTTGTTTCCACTTCAGCTAATCCATTTCTTGTAACTCTTACAAAACATGTTACTATAGAAGATGTTAGCCTTTCCACATAACATATTAAATATGCCTTCCATATTGCTAAGTTTCCAAAATATCCAAAATAATTTGGCAAACCCAAAACTTCTAAAATCCCTTTTAGACCCAACATGATTTGGAAAAATAATAAAGAAACATAAAAACCATGAATGGTATTTTTACCTGCTACTTCTCTAAATCAAGATTGAGAAGCTTTCATTGAAGGAGACTGGTTATATTCTGATATCATTATTGATTGTTTTTAGAATCCAAAATATTATATCCCTTATTAGATTATGGATAATTTTGATTATATAGGAAAAATCCTTGGCCCATGAGCACAAGGAATCCTAGAAACTTTATCAATTGGTAATCCTAAAATGAATCAAGGTCTCAAATTTATACTACCTGGGGGTAACCTCATGACTTTAGATAGTGATTCTTATAAATTTACTAGTGATGAAAATATTAGAAATTATGTAGCATCCCATTATAATATTTATGATTAGCTTGTTGACATAGATTTATTTGATTCCAATTTCATTATGACCATAACATCCCATTGTTCCCTATACCTTTGTCATCCTCATCTCATTGATTGGGACTAGTAAAATTTGGTCATACACTTTGATGACTTCTAGAATCAAGAATCTATTACAGAGTATATGGGACTTAGAGACAGATTTCCAATTGATGACCATAAATAAGGATTTGATTTTTATTTGTATTTTTTTGCCTACTTTGGAGAGTAGCCAAAATTTATTGATCATAAAAGGGATAAAAAATCAAAATCTTTGGGTGAAATCCTCTTTGAGGTGCTCATTGGTTAAGGAATAGTAAATAAAAAGATAATCCCTTGAGTGAAAACCTATTTTAGGCACTCTTGGATAAGAAAGTTTGCTCATCCCCAAAGGATGCATGAGGTTTATCAAGTCTTAGCTCTATAGCCAGTACCAACATCATGTTAAAATAACAACAAATCTTTGAGTGTCTTGCTCTTGACTTTCTTGATATATTTTCTAGTTGGTGATTACTTGAACTAGAGGATTTAGATTTGTCACAATATCCAAATATTTGGGAAGAATAATAAGAATCTATAGTAGTAGAAGAAGATCATGATCACATATTTCCTACTATTCTAGAGGATGATTCTACACTCCTTGTATAAAACACTACTGAATTGAACTTTGAAACATATGATGATCCCAAAATTTTTTACCTTAGAGCTTCCCTCACTGAGGAGGAGTGAGATCACATTATTTCCATTTTAAAGGATTTTATTGATATTTTTGTATGGGCATATTCTAACATGCTAGGATTATACCTTGACTTGGTTGTGCATTGACTTGTTGTTCATCTAGATGCCAAGCCAATCAAAAAAAAGTTTAGGAAGATGCATCCACACATCACTCTTCTAGTTAAATCATAACTAGATAAATTATTAGGAGAAGGCTTCATTAGACCACTATACTATTCTAAATGTATATCAAACATAGTTCCAATTAGCAAAAAACCACAGGGTATACATATTTATACTAACTTTAGAGATATCAAAAAATCATGCCCCAAGGATGATTTTCCTCTACCCAACATTGACATGATCATTGATTATACTATTGTTTATGAGATTTTGTCCCTCATGGATGGATTTTTAGATACAATCATATCAAAATAGCTCAAGAAGACCAACACAAAACTATGTTCACTATAGTATGGGGAACATTTTATTATAAAGTCATGCCATTTGGATTGAATAATGTTGGATCCACTTATCATCATGATATTATTGTCATCTTCCATGACATGAAACATGATATTATTGAATACTATGTTAATCACACCCTAGCTAAATCAAGAACATGTGTTGGACACCCTGACTTTCTATGGAGAATCTTGGAGAGACTTCATGAGTACAAGGTCTATCTAAATATAAAGAAGTGTATCTTTGGTGACACTTCAATAAAATTGATAGGGTTTATTATAGCATAAAAAAGGATAAAATTAGACCCTACTAATGTCAAGGGCATTTTTGAAATGCCTCCACCTTTAAATCTTCAATAGCTCCAAAGCCTACAAGGAAAGATCCAATCTATTCACAGGTTCATTTCTTAATTGGCAAATAAGTACCACTAATTTAAACATCTCTCAAAGAAAGGGGTCATATTTCAATGGGATAAAAAGTGGCACTTATCATTTACAAATCTCATAACATATTTGGCTAACCCTCCAATTTTGAGACTGCTAACACCTAGATAGCCATTACTTCTTTCTATTCTAGCAATCGAACATGCACTAAGGGCATTTTTGGCCCAACATGATGATCAAATCAAGTAGAATATAGTTTATAATTTAAGATGCACACTAGTGGATTATTAACATAATTATATGCCTATTGACAATGTAGGTTTAGTTATGGTGTTCGCTTTCCAAAAGGTATGACATTATATGTTAAACAAGAAAACCATTGTTATTACTAAAGTGGACCATCTCAAATGTTTATTATCCAAAGAAATTATCATAGGATACATGGCCAAATGGGTCATACTCTTAAGTGAATTTTATGTTGAGTATCAAAATTAGAAAGCTATCAAGGGGTAGGTTATCGCTGATCAACTTGTAGAGGCCCCTATTATAAACACTCAACCACTCATATTCAACTTTCCAAATGATTCTATTATGATAATAAAGGAAGTATAACATGAACTTAGATAATGGAAACTATTGTTTGATGGTTAATTTACTTCTTGAGGATTTAGAGATGTAATTTTTTTTATTACACCATAAGGGGATTTGATTCCCAAATCATTTAATATCAATTTTCATTGTACCAACAATATGGTTGAGTATGAGGTAGTTATTATAGGACTGCATCTTGAAATAGAGTGGGATATCTAACACTTGATGGTCTATGGGGATTCCTAATTGATTATCAATCAAACCACAGATCAATATCAAACTAGATATGACAATATTTTACCCTAAAATCATAATGTGGATAATCTTAAGGCACATTTAAAATCCATATAGTTTGAACAAGTAACATAGGATAATAAAAAATTATCCAATGCAATGGAAATAATTGGGTCCATGATATAGATTGATAATAGTGCTAAAGAGTATTAATTTATCATTGAAAATATTCTATAGCCTACTCATGTCATTATATATTTAGAAAGGGTATGTGCCATTGATAGTCCTAATGCTCCACCTAAATTGCCTTGGTTTCAAGACATTTACAATTATTTTCATGACCATGTTTTTCCACCTGACCTTTATAATAATCATCAAAAACTTTTGCTTCATTGTACAACCCACTATACCCTCCTTGGAAACACACATTATCATAAAGGCTATGATGGAATGCTACTTCATTGTTTATCTTTGGGAGAATCCAAGTTAGTGCCTAAGGAGGTTCATGAAGGAATTTATGGGGCCCACACCAATGATGTAGTCTAAGCTAAAAATCTCCTCAGAATAGGTTATCATTAGCATAAATGGAGACAAATGCTTACAATTATGTAAGGAATTGTGTTCCTTGTCAACAATATGGTAATTTAATACACACACATTCCTTTCGACCACATTTAATTACTACAACATGGCCATTTTATACATGGGGCCTTGATCTCATCAAGAAAATAAACCCAACATCTTCAAATGGCCATAAACATATTCTCACTACTACTGAGTATTTTACTAAGTGGATTGAGGCCATACCTCTCACTTACATCATCAAGAAGTATATTACCAAGTTTATACATTATCATATCATCTGTCGATATGGTATCACAACCCAAATTATATCCGATAATGGTGGATCATTTGTAAAGTGAGAGGCTATAGCTCTTTGTGCAAAATTAAAAATCAAGCATAAGAAATCCACACCTATAACCCACAAGGCAATGGATAAGTTGAGGCATCAAACAAAACCATTTTTTCCATATTAAAGAAGATTGTTAATGATGTTGGTCGTAATGAGCACTTGATAATTTTTCCTACCCTCTAGGCTTATCATACTAGTCATAAAACCCCCATAGGATCCACTCCATACTCCCTTGTTTATGACATAAAATATATTATCTAAATTGACATTGAGCTACCTTTACTATGAGTATATTTATAGAATATTGAAGATGATGAAGATTATAGAATTTATAGGTTGTAAGAACTATAACTCCTTGATGGTAAGTGTTTAGCTTCCCTAAATAAATTACAAGCCTATAAGAACAAATTATATCAAATATATAATAAGTTTATTCTCTCTCAGGTGTTTAAAATTAGTGATTTTGTCTTGAAAGAGAATTAGATGAACACAAATGTTGACCACAAGACAAAGGGTAATTTTTATGCCAATTGATTAGGCCCATATGTTATCACCACAAACTATGGAATAAGGGCATACCGACTGGATACTCTAGGTGGTGAATAAATTCTAAAGCCCATGAACATTATACATCTAAAGCACTTTTATGATTGAAAGCTATTGAACCATTATCTACAATACCCCTTACTTGGGGGAAACTTGTGCTGAAGTCACTTTATCCCATTATTATATCTTGGACCATCCTATCTTAGACCAAATTAATTATGTTTTGACTTACCTTGGACCATTCCTATGAGAACCATACTATTTTATGACTCTAGATAGTTGAAACTTTAGACCATTGGCACTTTCAATCATTTATATTTCATTTTAACTCTTTTTATCCACCTTAGACCATACTATCTTGAACCATATGTATTATAGACTATTTTCCTTAGAACCACCTTATTTTTATACCCTAGGCCATTGTAACCTAGACTATTCTATCCCTTTACCAATTATGATCCTAATTATGACTCATAGGCATTCTAGAAACATTCAATGCTAGTTATACAACGTAGTTTAGCCTGAATAGTATTTTGTAGCTTCCTCTTAAAGGCAAGTGAACACAGATACATTAGCTCATGGTTTTTTCCTACTGAATAGTTATTTATATTTATCTAGAGCTGCATACTAATATATTATTATTATTTTTTTGTTTGGTAGGCATTGTTACCTTATTAGGATCTCACTCTCATTGATCTGCTAGCATAGGCCATTGTAGTTGGTTTTAGTTATTATTGTAACTTTTACTCTTGGATGAACATCTCCTTGATTAGTTGATTCCATATACCATTATTTATATCCATGATCCCTATTATAGTTGGTTTAGATTTTGTTTTAAATCTTACCTCTAGACATGCATCTTCTCAACTAGGTAGTTCCCTAGACATTTTTTAAAAATTTAATTTATGTTGCTTATCCCAAAAACATAAAAAACATTAAAAATGATTGACAAAATAAAACAAATAAAAACATTATCTTACACTTTTGTTTATTCTAAGCCCATGATCTTACTATTTTTCAATCACTCATTTGCACACTCTCACTATTCTGTAAGATAACTTTCCTTATTTATTATATAAACATCAATCATGTTTTCCTATCATCACTTTTCTTCTATCTCATTTCCTAGGAGAACTATATTTGGCCTAAATTTCATGTTGTACCTTGAATCCATAGTACTACTTATGCAACATCCACTTATCTTGTACATCTGGAGTCAGATCGACCACCCCCTTCCTTTTTCTTCTTTTTCCCCCATTTGTTTTCTTATTGTCTCCCTATCACTTGGGGGTAACTTTGTGTCCTTTTTTCTTGTTATGCTATTGAGAATGTAATGCCTATATTTTACCTACATGAATGATTATTTTTAGCTCGTACTAACAATATGACTAACTCTTGTTTTTGTGTGTTTATTTTATTTTTGTTTTTTTTATGGCTTCTTTGTCTCTCCATTTATTTTGAAACTTTTTATTTATTTTTATTACTTCGTTACTTTCTTATTATTTCTTCTTGGTTCTTAGTGTTACTATTTTATCTTATTTGCCTTTGTTCTTTTGAGATCAAATATATTATCTAGTCACTTTTTAGTATAGTTTTCAGTTAGGCTTGATTTTCTTAGAGTTGGATTTGAATTCTTTTTTTTTTTTTTTTTTTTTCAAGTACCTCTTAATTATACACATGGAGCTTGATTATTCATATCTTGATTTCATGTTGTTTATAAGGTTGTTATTGCTTAGATTTTATACATTCTTGTTCCTATTTAATTCTTGGTTTTTCACATCTTGATTCTAAGTTAGGTTACATTTATGTTGTATTTTTGTATTTGTATTTTTTTTGTTTAAATTTTAATAGTTGTAACTTTGGTATTGGTTAGTTTTATCATTATACTTAGTTGTAAATATTCACATTTGAACTAGCTCATCCCAATCAAAATTCAATGTCATTATAGGTTACTCATACTTATGATGGATAATTTCATCTTTGCTATATTAAGCACCAGGTGCTTTAGATCCAAGTTAATAAGTCAATGTAACTCTAAAGATTATCTCTCAATTCACCAATGAAACTAAATCCTAGACTCTATGCAATACGTGTATCTTTTGGTATTTTGAGTCTAATCACATAGTGGTCCATTTTTCTTCTATTCGTCATTCCATTTTCTCCTAATTTTGGGTGAAATACATTGGATTAAGGTACATATAAAATATGTAGGTAGTGCTTAGATAGATTATGTATCTTAGATTAGATCATCTAGCTTCATTATTCTTTTCATCACCTTATCCATCCTCATATGCCTAGTTTTTGTGATTACTTCATTCATTAAGCACCTCACATAAATGTTTGTGCCTACTCATATTTAATCTATGTTTTAGGTTATATCTTTGAGTTATGCTTACCAATTTTCCTACTGGGGCAAAAAATTGGGACCAATCACCATATCAAATCAGCCCTACTGTTATAAAATTAATTATCAGTGATCAAACATCAGCCCTATTGGGAAAAAATTGATTTATTAGCTGATCAAATTTTCTCTACTACAGAACTATTATTATTTCATTTATCTAGATAAATGATCTCCTTTTTCTTATAATTCCAAGCTATGCATCTTTTGGCCTCATTTTGGTAGATTTTAAAGTGTGAAACTTGTCTTGATATTGATCAGTTCTTAGCCACATAGCTTGTACCTTATTTTAGGTCTATTCAAAGTGTGTCACTTATATTTTTAGATTGTATCCTTCCCACTTCCTCCTACCTTGGAGATCATTATATTCTATAATATATTTTGATCATTGAGACTCAATGAATGCAATGATTATCTTAATATAGGTATTATCTCATCCATAGCTTCTTTTCACTCTTTTTCTCTCTTTTCAAGAGTCCATCCCTCTATTTCATCCTTATATGTCCTCTCGAGGGGGCATCATGGGTCATTTCCTTCCAAATTCTTCTTGACAACTCTTTTATTTGAAAATACATTACTTCAATTGAATGTATCTCTATGCATTCTCAAATAGGGGCAAAATGTAGACATCCAATTCCTAACACCATTATGTTGAAATTGTCAATCTTACATAAAATTTACTCAAAAACACAATTTGGGCCAAAATCACTAAAATACATTAAATGGTTTGATCTTGTCATATACAAGTGTTGATTTGGGCTAATATATCCCTAAATGGGGTAATGCATTTTTGCTATTATTAAATTTTCTCAAATCATTTTGAGTCAAAATGATGAAAACATAATTTGATGCTCTAAACCACTGAATTCTTCTAATTTGGAAGAACATAACATGTGCATGTGTTATTTTATGTCAAAAATGTCCTAAATGTGGTATTGGTATATACACAACTGATACCTTCTTTTAGTTATACTCAAATTAAATTACACTCATTAACTTGACATTTTGAATAATTTGATTAAGTGTGCAACCAATTTCCAAAGAATTGCATAAAAATTGATTAATCTCACTAAAACTAGTTAATCTAAATCAAAAGCTTAAGTATAAAACTCATGGAAGTTATTAAATATTTCTTAATTGGAATTTGATTTATAATATAAGCATCATTAGGTGACATCATATGTGGGGTGGCATCCATAATCCATAAACAAATATCAATTTTAAGGCCTCCCATGGCTCTTTAATGTCCCTTTGATATTTATAAGTTAAGCCTTCAAAATTGAATTGATTTATGGACACACATCTTGATCTCAAGATGGATGGTCATGGTTGATTCTAATAAATTCCAAAATTCTATAAATAGGAGGGTTAAGACCACCATTTTTAAGCTATTTTGGTTCAAAATTATTATGCAAAATTCTCTCCAAAAGCCATTTTTGTGTAGTGTTATTATGCTTAATTTACAATAGGATAGCTTCACTATAGGCATAACAAGGGAAAATTTTAGTGGTGAATCTTTATTAATTCATTAATATTCCAGTTTTATAATTTTGTATTTGTCATTTTTTAATGATATTTAAAAGCCTATAATCACCTAAATTTTCTAGGTACAAGTTAATTTTAGGGTCATATCACCTTCTATTTAAAATAATTTCATTCATATAAATGTTTTTTGTTGGTACCATGAAAGGTAATCTAGGTACATTCACCTCACATCACATGTAGATGACTATCTAAATATGCTAGTGGCTATTTGCATATGCTAACAACCATCTACATATCTTTATATACCCATAGACATCTACATATGTTTATGGCCATTTGCATATGTTGATAGGCATATGCATATGTTGGTGGTTGTATATATATGCCAACAACCATCTACATATATTGATGGCTATCTATATTGTTATTTCACTTGTATATAACCTAAAATAACATTAAAAAAATCAAAACATAAATATTATTACATATTTGGATTCTTCTCAAAATGTTATGTGATTTCAAAAAAAATCATTACAATTCGATTTCATATGTAAAAGTTATGGCCTCCAAAAGTTGACTAGTTGATAGTACACTAGCTGACAGACATCTTTATGATGTCGACAACTATCTACATGGTGTTAAAATTTATCAACACCTACCGATAGACATCCATCAAAATCATATGGATGTTTTTCATCAAGTTCACTATCAACTAGTCAACTTCTATAGGCTATAAATTTTATATACAGACTCAGATTGCGATAATTTGTTTTTTGAAATTGCATATATTTTTAGAGGAATATAAATATATAATAATATTTACATTTAGGGAAGTTTTGTATTCATAAAATATTGATTTTCCCACTCCATCACTTGATTTTCCTACATAATTAATCACCTTCTAAAATGATTTACCACCAGTGTGAATCTAATTTTCCTAGGAACCTCTAAGGATTTTCTAATATATCTCATTGAAATTAACCCTAGGCACAACATTGATCAATATCATGAGCCTAGTTTCATTTATGCACTTAAGATGATGTTGGGGAAAGCCACTCATTATTGACAAAGACTTGAGCATCAAATCAAGGGGGAAATCATGTTTTGAGACACATTTGTAGGTGGGATGCTCTTGGGAAGGTTTCATGTATATGATTTCATTCAATAGCTCTTAATTTATTTTTACAAACCCCATCGAGGGAGTTGGATTAGTTAGTTATGTTTTTTATGAATTTATTGAGTTTTCTTTATTAATGTTTGATCTCACTCACTTTATATTATATCTCTATTCCCATTACTCTAGTGGTAGTCCTAGAAGATTAACCCACATTGGTATTTCATCTATAGCTTCATTATTCAGACTCAATCCTACCCATGAACTAGGGACCTTTGATCAAATTTTTAATGCAATATTCAAAGTTTAAAAAAGTGACAAGATTTTTTTCCATGGCAATTAATTCCATATGACCCTTTGGTTTCCACTTATTATTGGTCCATTCTCTAAATTCATATATATTATAACCATTGAATCTAGCCAAAAGTGATTTTTCAGGCTTAGACTTTTATCTTTCCACAAATAAATCTAGGATGTTTTTTAACCTCATTCTCATTTGTAGTGGGGTCAAGAGGGTAGTCTATCAGATCTTGATCCACTTATATTTTCTCAATAATTATTTATGCCCATGTGCTTATTTTTTTATTTATCCTTCCTAAAACTAATACTTACCTTATGTGGGACTAGACTCTTAACATCTTTCCTAGGTGTGTTTATGATGACTAGCCCTAGAGGTTTTCTAGTATCTTCTATAGAGACATCCTTCTCCTCCTCTTCTTACCCTTAGTTAATTTGAATTTTGATCCCCTCAATAAATCATCTACTAAGGCTCCCCCATTGTTCCTCACATGCTCCACCATACTATGAAGATTTCTCAATAAAATATGATGATAACGTAATGAGTAATTTCCCACTATAGTTTTTTCTTGCCATTATGTGTAGCATTTTTTGGTATGGTTGTTTTATATAAAAATTATATATGTATCAATAAACCATTATGAGTTAACTATGCTACATGTAACTAATAACAATTATAAGGCTTCCACTTGTGAGGTAGAGATAGATGATTGATATAACTATTGTATAGTGAAGATAACATAATCATCATGGATATCGATAGGAATTAGAGAGGTCACACTAGACATAACATATTCATGTAGATTTTACTTGCAGGGTATATTCTCTATAAAAATATGTTCAAAATGTGTCATTAGTCATTGAACCAATTATTTATATGGTACTAGTTTTTATTATTTAGTTTGGTATACATTTGTGACTTAATTGACCACTATACAAGAGTCTCCATATATTTTGAGAGATTTTATTTCTAATGTATGTGTTGTGTATAGTCCCATAGTTAGTGCTTCATATTCAATAATATTTTTGTAGAGGACAATCCTAAAATATAATCATATGTCATGACATTACCTGAGGTGTAATAAATACAATAACAACTTTAGCACCCATGGCACATTTATCACCATTAAAGGAAATTGTCCAAGTGTCACTATCAATCTTATAAGAATAAAACTCATCTCTAAAGTAAACATTAACTAGTAGTGTATCTATTAAAGGAGATACTCTACTAGGACTTGTCCTTTGAATTTTTTTTTTGAAATGCATTTCAAGTCAAATTTTGTCAATAATGTGATCCATTTTTTTATTTATATTGATAAATGTGATTTTGACATTGGAAATATAAAAGGATCCATTATTTTAAATACCCATATCTTGTTTTTCATCATGTAATGGCATAATATTTGTGTCATTAAGATAAGATACAAACATAATTTTTATGGTACTATAATTATTTTCATAATTAACCAAATTACAACTAATGTAATATATTTCAAAATCTTGGTGATCATCATCATATTATGTGATTAAAACTCCTAGAGAGTGATATGTGGTTGATATGTATAACAATAAGGGTATATCAAGAATAGGTCGCATAAGAATGTGTTGTTTTAAAAAATAAGATTTGATATAATTGAAACTCTTTTGAAAATGCTCATCCCATTTGAACTTTGTATCCTTATTTATTAATATTGTGAACATATGTGTCATATCATCATGTTGGGCCATAAAATGGTGAATTTATTATATTTTTGCTTACAAAGACATATTTGTTTAAGTTCCTTTAATTAATGCATGCCTAAAATATCTTTTGCCTTTTTAGGATCCACTTAGATTACTCATTGAGATATTATGTACCCTAATTTTTTTACATAAGTGAGTCTAAAGACACACTTGTATGGATTCAAATGCACATTATAGTTATACAAGTGTTAATTTTTTTACATAAATCTATGGCGTTATTGGCTTGTTTTTATATTTTTCCAATAGATCATGAACATTATCCTCATCTATTTTATGTATATAATCATTAAATATATGTTTTATATCACATTGATATGTAGCCCCAACATTTTTAATCTAAAAGGCATTACTATATAGAAAAATTCTCCCCTAAAGGTGATGAATAAAGTTTTTCCATACTCTTTAGGGTTAATATTAAATTAATTATATAATTAAAATACATCCATGAATGATAAAATATCTTGTCCCATCATAGAATATATAATCATATCAATGTGTGGTAAAGGAAAATCATATTTTGGAAAAACTTTGTTTAAATATAAAAAATTAGTATAACATATAAGATCACCATTTAGTTTTACAATAGGAACTATGTTAGAAACCCATGAAGGATAGTCAATAATTCTAATGACTCTTAATTTCATTAATCATATGATTTATTTATTTGGTTATAATGCACTTTTAGGATGTATTTTTCTTATTTTTGGTTGATAGGTTTTGCATTTGGATATAACACAATATTTTATAATGATATTACTCAATCTATACTAGACATATCAGAATAATCCTAAGAAAAATAACTATGGATAGTATTTTAAGATGTACCATACATTTAACTATTATTTATCATTTAAAAAAATATGTCAATAAAGTGAGACATGGGTTTTTATTTCTTCCAAAATTAAAATTAATTATTTCCTCACAAAGTAAGGCTGATATATCTTCCACATAAGGTGTTATAGGAATGGCATATGGGCCATCAAATTTAACTTGCATATTATTCTCATTAGGTTCTCTAAAGTATTTTTGGTAATTATGAGGAAACCTATTCTTATGGTAGAAATGAGGGAAGTCATCATATGTACCCAAACATTCTAGGATATCCTCATTGGAAAATAACTCATCAAATAGTAGTAGATATGGTGAAATAATATCATTTATCATGTCTAAATATATTAAATGTAATGTTGATGCATAACTAAATTCATGTATTGGCTTAGGTTGTATTAGATTTAGTAAAAATATTAAGAAATGAAATTAACCAATGTACAAAACAATACATGAAAGGCCTATCAAATAGGAAAAAAGAGCCACTCAAGAAAATAGGGGCTGGGAGTAACCATAAACATTGGTTAGTGTAAAATAGCTAAGCCCATAAAACTTACCTACCTAAGTGGTTAAAACCACTATAACCATAAGCATATGAAATATACCTTAGAAAATACCCTAAGGTAACATAATAATATGCTAATACCCTACCTTAGTGACTAAACCAGAAATAAGACCATGTTTGTCCCTAAATTTTATGAACTTGTCTGAACTAAGTGGTTTGGTCATTATATCAGTTGGTTGCTTTATAGTGGGGCAGTAGAAAAGATTGATATCTTTATTTTTAACCAACTATTAGATGTAATTATGGTGAACCTCAATGTGTTTTATCTTGGTATGGAATATTTTATTCTTTACCATCTTCAGAACACTCTAGTTGTCATAAAAAATTGGAGTAGGCTTTGATGACTCAAACTAAAGATCCTCCAAGATTTTATTTATCCACATAGTTTCACAAATTGCACTAACCATAGATTTATACTCTGATTCTATTGAAGATAATTCCATTATAGTTTGTAGTTTACTCTACCATGAGAAAACTCTTTAACTAAGAGTGAAAACATATTTTGTTGTATATTTTCTTGAGTCTACTAATCCTGCCCAATCAGAGTTAAATATCCTGAAAGCTCAAAATCTATAAACTTATTATATAGTATGCCAAAGTCAAGAGTACCTTTGACATATCTTAATACCCATTTTATAGATAATAAATGTACTTTTTATGGATTATACATTAAGTGAGATAGAAAAATCACTGTAAAACAAATATTCAATCTAGTGGTAGTGAGGTAAATGATACTACCCACTAGCTACTAATACACTATTTCATTGATTATAGGTGAATCAATGTCAGTTGAAATTCTAGCTCCAAATTCCATAGTTGTGTGAGTCTGAATAAAATCCATCATTCTAAACCTTTCCAAAAATTATTTGACATACTCTATGACATGAATACAACATAATCACCTTGCCAAAACTCAACACCTAAACAATATTTTAGTAGTCCTAAGTTGTCATGTTAAAATTACAACAAATATCATCTGTCATCTATTGAATGAGACTAGCACTACTCCTAGTGATGGATATATCATCAAAATATACAATGATAATAGAAATATAATCACCAAAAAATCTTTACATAGAGATTTGGTTTAGAGGTACACCTTCTGAAACTAGTCTCCCTAAGGTATGTATCTATCTTCATATACCAAGCTTGAGGAGCCTGTTTTAGCCTGTATAAGGACTTGATCAACTTACAAACAAGATGTTCCTTACTAAGAACATGAAAACCTTATCACTAAACCATGTTGACTTCCTCCTCCATATCTCCATTTAAGAAAACACTCTTAACATCCAGTTGTTGCACCTACCATCCAAACTGAGTAGAAATAGCAACAATCAAATGAAAAGTTACCATATTTGTAGTTGGAGGAAAAGTATCCTCATAATTAACCCCTTCCTCTTGTGCAAAACCTTTTACAATAATTCTATATATTTTTCTAAGGAACCATCTACTTTACTTTTACCTTATAAATCCATTTACAACCAGTGGATTTCTTTCCTGATGATAGCTCTATGAGCTCCCAAGTCTTATTTTTCATCAAGGAATCATATTCCAATTACATGGTTGATTCCCACTCATGTTTCCCTTTGGCCTCTAAAAATAATTAGGCTTAAAAACATGTTAAACAATATTTTTTAGATAAAAATTATCATTCTCATCTTTATTACCAAACTACTTTCTTGATCTCAATCTTCTTCCTTCCACACCCTGTTGTAAGTCTCCCTCTTTTAGTGCTTCCATGGTGGTTGGATTCTTTGGTTGTTTTTTTAGAACCTCACAATGACCTACATCAATTCCCACCCTAGAATTTGATTCCATTGATGACTAGAATCTTGCTCAAATTTCACACCATAACTTATAATATAATCATTAGAAGAAAATAATAACTCAATATTTGAAACTATACTAGTTGTTCTGAATTATGACATTTGTTAATTTACTATGACATCTATTTACCACAACTTTTTTAGTATAAACATCAAGTAATATATAGGCCTTTGACTACTCAAAAGACCCAATAAACATGTATGCTTTGGTTTTTTCATCCAAGTTACTTCTCTTTTGATTAGGAATAATTACAAAAACTACACAACCAAAAATTTAGAAAGAACTTACATCTGGAGTTTGGCCTAACCAAGCCTCCTCTAGAGTTATATTATCCAATGATTTTATAGGAATTTTATTGAGAATGTACATCACTATATTTACTATTTATACCCAATATCTATATGGGACATTTATACTTTGGACCATATAATGAGCCATGTCCATCAATATCCTATTTTACCTTTTCACAACTCCATTTTGTTGTAGAGTGTAAGGGGTAGTATAATTTATATGTATGACTTCATTGGCACAAACTCCTTGAAATATTTTAATATGAACTCACCCCAATTATCCATTCTAAGACATTTCACTAAACTTCCTACCTATTTTTCAACCATAGCTTTCCAAGCAAGGAAGTTAGGAAAAAAAATAGATTTCTTCACTAGAAAGTATACCCACTTTTTCCTAGAGAAATCATCAACCAACAAAAGAAAATAATGGGCTCTAAAATGGGTAGGTGTCTACATTGGACCATGAAAATCTATACATACTAGATATAATACTCCCTTATCTATTAAAGTTTTACCAACATCAAATGAATGTTTAACTTGCTTCTTCAAATGACATCTAGTACATACATGATGACTATCTCGAATATAAGGAATCCCCTTAACCATTTTAGTCTTGATCAATGTAGTTAAATACTATAAATCAAATGCTCATAACTTTCATACTAGAGTGAACTTGTGTTATTAACCACTGCAAGTGCACTTTCCTTTTTTATCTGTGGATCTAAAAATTTATACAAGCCTTTCCCACAAATCCTAACAACAATAATCTTGTTATCTCTAGTAGTGACTAAACCTTGTTGTCCTTGAAATTTTACAACAAAATAATATTTTGAAGTGATATCACTAATGGAAAGTAAATTTTTGTTCATATCAGGTACACACCTAACATTATTAAATGTATACCAAACTTCACCATTAAAATTGATCTCAAAATTACCATTTCTTTTCACAAAATGAGTCCTACCATCTCCCAAAGATACATATTAATTATTACTATGATTTTGAACAAAATCCACATACTAGTCCTTAAGGCATGTATAATGTTAAGATGCCCTTGAATCAAAGTACCAAGCTCGATCTACCATAGAATTACCACTAGAATCCATGAAATCAAAATCAAGAGATGATTCCTCACCTTCACCTTCAATTACATTTACATGATGAGCTCTCTTTCTAGGGTAAGCCATATCCTATTGTCTTTTCATGAAATATTTCTTAAGGTGACCAAGTTAATTATTATAAAAAAATTTCCACTTATATATATTATTATAACAACTTATGAGATTTTTGTTAGAGAACTAGTAGTTTTACCAAACTACTTACCCTTTCCCTTCATTAAGAATTCACTCTCTGTAGAAGTAGATGTAAAAAATATTATGTGTTCATATCATCTCTCCTTATACAATAATAATGTAGAAAAATGTTTAAATTCCAAAGTCTATGTCTCATTAATCATGTGCAAGGAATCCACAAATGATTCAAATGAAGGTGGAAGATTTTACATAACTAGAGCAATTAAATCTTGCTCATGAATAGGGTTTTGCATAGCCTTTAACTAATCACTGATATCCTTGATATAAAACAAAAACTTATAAATAGATCCACCTTCCTACATCTTAGTAGAAAACAACAAATTCTTCGAATATAATACCCTACCATTTTTAGAATCCTGGTATTTAGAAGTAAGACTAGTCCATAAAACTGATGAAATGGTTGCATTTCTGACCTCTAAAATTAGATTATTTGCTAATAATAGTTTTAATAACATAAGAGCTTCTTGATGACATTTATCATAGTCATCATAAATAGTGAAAGGCCTTTTCTCTTTACCAAACACTATTTGATTAAGGTTTTAATATTCACATATTGTTAAAACCTTGTGACTCCACAAATTAAAATTTTTGCCTATCAATTTTTGTGAATCTGGCAACAAAAGGTGTTTTAAACTAGCCATTTTGACCTAATTTTTCCAAAAAATGAAAATCTTGAAAAAATTATAATGAATTTACACAAAATTCCTCCTACTCACTAATTTAAATCACAAACTAGTCAATACCTCTAATTTTTAGCAAAAAACATCACACTGTTTGGTAAATTTTAAATTTTTCATCTTTAAAAACACTTAAAAATTGATAAAAATAATTAAATTGGGAGATATATAACTCCAATTTTATAATTTTTTTCTTTGTCAACATCTAGATCAAAAACCCAAAAAATGGTGAAATTTTCACCTTCCCGTACTTTTTTGAGATAAATAGTCACTAGTAGGTCCCCAATAACCCTTATAAGCTAAAGTTTTGAATTATTTAAATTAAAAAATTAATATTAATTGAAATAATAAAACCTTAGATTAAATTTTTCATAAAAAAAATCAGCCAATCAAAAAATGGGCCTACTTGTAAAACTTTAGATGTAGATTCGAAGAGAAATACTCAGCCAAATTGAATTTTGTTAGTTCCTATCATCTCCTCTTAGAAAAAAGAAAATTTTAGACCCCTCACTAATAAAAAATAGTGACAAAATGAAAATATGGTATCCTCCCCAAACTGTATGGAATTAACCAACTAGAAAACTTCAAATGTAATTTTTGAACAAAATGTTTTGTAGAATTTAATTCTATATGATACAGTAGATGAATTTTGAGCCAAAGAATTTTATAAAAATAAGAATCATAAAAAATAATGCTCAAATGATTTTTTTAGTGGGATTTTCATCCAAGTTAAATGGCTAGTCATAGGAAAAAATAAATAAATTTCTTCCTCTCATGCTTCTCCACCAGGTGCTTCACGTTCCTCCCTAACAAGACTGTCCTCTCTTGCTTCACAGGGTTTGTCCCAATCTTCCTAAACTGCAAGCTATAATTAACATATTAGATTCATTAAAGATATTAAGAAATGGAATTAACCATCATACAAAACAATACATGAAATGCCTATTAAATAGGTAAAAAGAGCCACCTAATAAAATAGGGGGTAGGAGCAACCATAAGCATTGGGTAGCGTAAAATATCTAATCCTATGAAACCTACCTACCTAAGTGGTTAAAACCACTACAACCATAAGTATATGAAATGTACCTTAGAAAATTTTTTAAGGTAACAAAATAATATGCTACTAGGTTGTGCTTTGGTAAAATGTTTATAAATATTGAATAATGTAGATGGATTTATTGGTAAACAACTTGAATTCTCTGAATAACCTTATCCTTGATGTTGTATAATTTTACTAGCTAAATTTGATCAATAATACCTTGAAAATGTGTGTATAAGGACTATCCATTGTATCCCCTTTTTTAGATATATGTATATCCAAATCCATATTGATTATAATATCAAATTAGAGTTATTAGTGATTCACTAGATTTGAATGAGTGATCATATGTAGGTGTATATGTGGCATATAATGACCCACTATTTTCATCATTCCATAATACTTAAATGGTCTTTTTCCAATGGGCATGTGTAAAATTATCCTTGATAACTATATTTTAATCATGCATGAAGAATGTATGGTGTTGTATTCATATCTTTAGTCCATAGTCTTCCTAATGATATGTTATAATTCAATTCATTTGGCATAACTTGATAAAATATATTCATTGTTTTGGGCCCCATTGTGATAGGTAATGTGATTTGACATAATAATCATACTAGAATATTATCAAATCCTTAAATATTCATATCAAAGTGAATGAGATATTTGGATTTAATTCCCAATATTTTGAGGAAATATATATTAAATATATTAATACTTGATTCATTATCGAATAAAATTATTTTCACTAACTTATCATGAGTTTGAATTTGAACATATAACAAAAAATATGCATCAATGATGTGAATTTGCGGTAGATTTATTTTGGAAAAGATAAACTTTCTTTGGTTTATCTAAGAGTGTTGAAAATTGAAGAAGTATAGGAATATTTTGCATCTCATGGTAACATGGTATGTTTTAATGTTTCATATAAAATATCCTCTTATATAGGCATAGTTTAAATCAATTATAACAAGGAAAACTTAACATGAGTATGTTATAATTTATATAAAACATCACATCCCTTGATGACTCTTATGTGTGGGGAATGAGGTTGAGGAGGGTTTGGTATGAGAGGAGATATTAATATACCTTTTCTTATCGTAACAACCATACATATGCTTTCCATATTGAGCTATAAAATAAAAATGTAAAATAGAGAATATAAAACATTAATTTTCATATCCCAAAAGGTTAAAATCTTAAAGATACATTAGTAAGATTTTATATATATATATATATATATATATATATTTAAAGAGATTGGCTATGTATTTTATAAATATGAGAAGTTTTTTAGAAAAAATAGAAAATAGATAAAACAAAAAAAAATAAGGAAAAATATGTAAAAGAAATAACAAGTGTATGAACATAAAAACCTAGAAAAAAGATGAGGGTGAAACCCTAGGGTAAAAGGTAAGGAAATTATATTTTTTTCACCAAAGAGGAGGGTAAATCAAAGATAAAATTTTAAACCCTATGGAAATTTTGTAATTTTGAAAAAGAAGGTTGAAAACCTAATGAAAAGCTAGGTTTTGGCAAGGTTTGATAAATACATGGATTCACCAAATGTTTTATCTATTATTAATTAATATATAAATATATATCCTAATTAAATAAATTAGAAATAATAATATACGGTGATGAAAATATAGTTTTAAACAACAAATTGAAGATAAATGACTAAAATAAACAAAGTGAGACATAAATGAACAAGAGTAAACTATGAAAAATAGATATAGTATTATATTTTTTGAGTCTTCAAGTGAGTACACAAGAAAATAGAATGTAGGAATAGATATAATGATAAAAACACAAAAATATCATGGAAGCTATGCTTGAGTGCCCTGGAAGATAAAAACACCCAATGAAGATAATAATGATTTACATTATTGGCCCTATTGGTTGATTCTATATTTTTGGGGGGAACTATAAATTTTAGTAACAATCAGGTGTGATAGTGATAGTTAGGTATATTTTCACTAATTTGATCTTTTGAAACTATTTGGAGACATGTATATGCATTCTTGAAGTTATAAATCCTATATTTAAGCCACAAGGAGATAAATGGATGTGAAGGAGTAAAAAGGGGTTAGTAGTTAGGATTGTGATAAAACTCACTTACCAAGGACTACCTACATACCAATACTCCAAAGAGGGATTAAACCTCTAGGTATTTCTCTCACCTAATTTCTTTTTATAGTTGTGATCCTTTGACTATTTGAATGCATATGGATTTAACTTGAATACTTGGTCATGATTGGTTATAGCTACATAATAATAAATTCAAACTTGGATCATGAATTATTAAAGCATTGCACTTATGTGAATAATCTCTTGTAATAGAACTAATAAGCTTGTCGAGATCTATGAAATGAATGAACTAAATGTGCTTTTATAGTGAATAGGAAAAAGACCCGTTGGAGATTTTATAAATCTAAAGTCTGACCCTAAGGATAATTTATTTATTTAAATTATAATTCTTGTGAGGGAAGGACATGCTTAGTAGATAGGGAGAATATTTTTGGGCATTCATATCCTCTTGAGTGTTCATGTCCCTTTAAGAAAGGTATTGAATTTCAGGTATGAGTTAGAGCATACAAATGGAGAAAGGTATTTTTAGTAGTAATATAATTTATATAGATGACAATATATGGACTTGTAATGAAATCAGGTTCCCTTATATGCCTAGGATAGGTCAAATTGTAAAAATGAGTGTCAATTAAGTGCACATGTCAATTAATTGTAAAATAGGATAAAATATGCATGATCAAGTATTCATGACCAAATTATGGTTACTATAGGATTATTTAGACCTTTAGTCCTATATATGTCACCTTTGTGATTAAATTTTTCACACAAACATGTATAAGAGATAACTACCATCATGTGATGAGTCCAGCTGTGACTAAGCAAGATGTCATATGATAATCAAAAGTTAAAGATCATAACCTTAAATTTGACCATGATGTGTGGGATCATGATAGGAATCTAAATGAATATGGGTGGAGTAATTTGTATTTTATCATATCCATGGCATGTGATTTGGGTATAATTAAGATTACACTTATAATATCCAAGAGTTTATATGAATTCTAAGGAAGTGATGCATGTGTTGGAACCTTCATCAATCAAGGCTTGCTTGAAACAAATATCAAAAAATTAGATAATAATGAAACAAGGATGACCATTCAAATGAAGTATAATTTAACTATGGATCATGGGTGGTATAGGAAATTTTAGTGAATGAGAAACATCCATAGTTTGATCAAATTGGATTGGTATTTATTCACATTTTTATAGGATATTATCCTTGGACTCAGGAAAGGTAGTTTATTTCCCCATAGGTGGTGGTGGAGGAATCTTAATATAAAATAAAAAGTACATAAATATATTTATATGATGCAAGGAAGTACTCATGAGCTGAAGGAATGGAATTTGATAAGGGAACATATAAATTTATTCGATGTGATCTCATTCATATAATCCAAGATGAACTGGACATGATTGAAAAAAAGGTATGGAATTTTGAAGTAGATATACATTAAAAGGATTAAATATATGTTGAATATAACTATGTATCAAAGGGTCTAGTCTTGGACCTACTGATACAGTTTAGGGAGGTTGAGCCAATGGTAATGACCTAGTCGTTGTAGTTGGTTTCACAGAAAAGTCATAATTAGAATGTATCATCCTAACCAATATAATAACATCAAAATTTAGGTTTGAAAGAAAATATATCAATATATATGGTACATTATGAACGTTATTATTAAATGGAGTAGATTGTATCATCTAGTTGATGTAGTTTTTAATGGTTGGGAAACTACATATTGTACTAGATTGGCTAGTATAGTTGAAACAAATATTGATGGAAGAAAAAAATACATCTAGTTGTTTGATGTAGTATGGAATGTAGGGAACTACACTACATTAGATGACATAATTTTAAAGGAATAAAATTTCATTAGGTTGACTAATGTAGTTGGATTATTTGAATGTGAAAAGGTTATAATTTCCTTAGATTTGATGTCAAAAAAAGTATGTGGAGGGTTATCCTAAATTATGTTATAAAAAGGATAAGGGATACGAGTCTCAAAAGGATAAGGATAAGTATATGATAATATTAAATTCATGTTTTTCATGTTAACTATTTTTTTATGCATTGTTATATGAGTTTATGTTAGCTTTGGTTTCAACAACATTGGTATCTAGAGGTTAAATTTTATTATTTGGCTATTGGATTTGATTATGGTTAAGAAGTAGATTAGAGTATATATTAATGTGAGTGTTAGATTAGTAAAGTGAATTAAACTTGAATTTGGTGTCATGAGGTTTAACTACCTTATCATAATCTTATTTTCATTCTTAGATCATAGCTTCATGATTTAAGTTTAAACCAATTAGGAATTCTAAAGGAAGGTGCTTGATTTGTTTTCAAGTCCCATGGGAGTGTCCCAAATTTTAATAGAACCAAGAAATTATTTGAGGATTGTACCAATGAGAAATAGGTTGAGAAGTATCAAAATCTCTAGGTGAGGGTTTTAGAAGACATTTACTAATCTCAGCTAGGGAAAGAGGGTGATGAAATTCATAATTATTGACTTGTGAATAAGAAATAAGAGGCTAGAAGAGAATTACCTTGATAGATTAGGAAAGGATAACTTTGTTGGATATTTTTGGTACAATATCATTGGTAGTTCTCATGGAATCATATGTGTCCAAGACACTATCATCAATGGCATTTTTTAAGACTTCATAAGCACACAATTTCCAAACTTAGGATGGGAAGGCTTGACCTGTGTTATGAAAAATTAATAGCATCTAGCTTGATAAAGGGATTATTACAATGATTTTGGATAGAGATTCTGAATTCTTTGTTGATGTTTTGGGTGAAGGGCATTGGTAAAAAAATGGAAGAGGTTATCTTTTAACATGTTATGCTCAGATTTATTAGCTAAGGATTTCCAACACTTGCTGAAATCTTGGGCAACTCATTATCCACTTGCTTGAAATTAATGAAGTGTGATAATATATTCTCAAGTAGATCATTGGATTAAAATTCATAATCCAATGTGTTAAATAAGTCCTGTACACTAGAGATAGAGTTATACTTCAGCTATTTTTACCAATCTAGACTATATTGGAGAAGGTTTTGGATAGTAGCTTGGTATTCACAAAGGTATTGAGATTAATCTAGTTTTTATAGAGGTTTACAAAGGATTTAAAATGAAAAGTGGGATTAGAGGAACCATTAAATGTGATTGAAGGAGTGTATACACCTATGTCTATGTATACAATTTAAAGGCCCAATGGTTCTTTTTTAATATGTTTAGTATATCTATTTTGAAGCATTTGTTGTGGAATGAGATTACCATGAACATATCTAACAGGGTGTCGGAGGGGGTGTGGGGTAGGGAATTTGGATTTGGTACTCCCAATTGATTTTTTAACGAATATTTTATGGTTACAAAAATTAGTTTTGTATTTGCATCATCTAGGAATTGTTATTGGATTGAAAATTAATCATTTGCTTCAAGTCTTAGCTTTTTTAGATGTGGTAGATATGGTATTAATATTGGTGTTGACATGGTAAGTTTGAGTAGACCCACTAAAGTAAAGTACCACCATGTTAGTATCAATACTTGGCATGGTGGTAGAAGATAGGAACAAGGAAGTCACATATTTACTTAATCTAAATCCATTAGAAAAACTAAGAGTAGGGGAAGGATGGTTTCCATATGGGGTGCCATCATGAGCTAATAAATTTCTCTAAGGTCCTTTACCTTATGATCAATATGCTCATGAATATATATGATAATTTATTTAGTATACTTTAGATCACATTCATCCTCCACCTCATGGTATTAGGGTAAATGACCTCTTTTGGTAGTTTTAGGATTGTTAAGTAGCTCATAACTTTTAGATCTAGATGAAGCCACATGTATATATGTTTTAGGGACTTTATAGGAATTAGTTTATTCCATGTAGTTATGCTAGGTTTTTCTTTGGATTGATAAAAAAATGTAATCTATAGTGGAATAGAAAAGATAAATTGATTTTGTCTAAATGGTGTAGTTAATTACATAGAAAACACATTGTATCACCTTGGCCTATATAGTTTATAACTAAAAATGGGAAAATTAGATAATATTAAGCTCGTCAGTGTAGTAGGATGAAAATATAGGAATGTACTAGGTTGGATGTTATATTTAGTAGAATGATGGTAAACTTAGACTATATCAAGTTGGTCAATGTGTTTAGGAGACACACATATTTGTATTAGGTTGGCCGATATGGTTCATAAATACCCATGACTATATTGGGCTAGATGATTTTGTTCACAAACAAAGCACATAAAAATATTAGGCTGACCAATATAGTCTTTAAAACAAGTAATATTTAATCTAGCTATTTTCAATTTTTTTATTTGATTGGGTAAAAGACTTGGTTTTAAAGGGATTGAGAACCATAGTTAAAAAGTTTTATAAAAAAGAGTAGCATGCCCTATGGGCTAGAATAGCAAAAAGAAACAACAACTAGCTAACTATACCCACTAGAGGCAAAATAATAGACAAAAATAAAATAAATAGTTTAGGAAGAGGGTACTTCTAAAAGATCCTTCTCTTATTTTATATTATTATTTGGTTCACCCTACTTTTTAGTTGAAACTTTAGCCCTTTTTCTTTTATTAGGTCCTTCAGTGTCATCTTTAGGTAGGATCATCTATGGTCTTTTTGGTACCTATTCATGGATGAGAGTCCTTTTGATGGGAGTAGTGATGGGTATCTTAGGAAGAGGGGTCTCTGTCACCATCAAGTGTTCCTTCTAGGGTTTATTTTCCACCTTAGTATAGTGCGCAAAAGATTGAATAATTTTATCAGCTTGCCTATTTAAGGTTTCTCATTCTTGTATGAGTCCTACTAGATTAATTCTAGCCTCATGTAACTTAATATTGAAAAGTTATAGCCACTTTTTATTGTGTTTCATGTCCTCTATTAGGTGAAATTTACCCTTATTTACCACCTCTTAGGATGTGCCCTCGTTAAGAAGGATAGGTTTGTGTTTGGGGATAATTAGTTTCAGATACTGATCATAGTCATAGTCATATATACTATTTTCAAAAATTAATATAAAGAGGTAAATTAATATAATATTTTATTGACTTATAATATCTCATAGATACTGATCATAGTCATAAATAGTGAATATGACCATGAATTTACTATACATAAAGGATTCAACCATACCCATGAAAACACTATCTCATCTCAAAGGTATATTGAGAGTAATTTTCTATGGATAACCTTTACTGGTACATAAAAAAATCAAATGGATGGCTAGATTTTAAGGATAAAATATAATGAATCCCTAGCCACTTTTTTGATATACCATGACGTACATATAAACTATTGTCACCGAATATTTCACCTAGATGTTGTTCAGGATTCTTATAGATTTGGGCAACATGGGAACATTTCTAGGTATGTGGGTCTATCTATATTAGAAATGATCCTCTAGGTTTAAGGGCTAGCTCCATAAATATATCGTACAATGTTTTTCACTTAAGCTACTAATTATTTATAGGGGAAAATATTTATAAAATGAATAAATTGAATCTACTCTAAAGAAGGTGATGCACCAAGAATATATTCCACATGACCATCATATTTTTACCGCACAAACAAAAAATATAGACTAGTCTCTAAGTTTTAATAGTTTCTAACATTAGTATTTTGATATAAAGGCAAAATGTGAGAAATGACACAAGGTAAATGAACCAGAGGTAATATTGGACACTCAAAGGACAATTATACACTTGAAAAGTTTTACACACTAGACTAGACTCTATATGACCTATTAGATTAAGAACTCTTACTTAGACATGAAAGGATAAGGGAAGGAAGGATAGAGATTTATCACTTATCATCACCATACATCACTTGTAGACTTATACAATTGTTCAAAACTTAGAAAACAAAATTGTATTAATGTTCAAAGGAAAAATATAAAATTATTCCAATAGGGCTTTACCATACATGGTGTGGTTGTTTCTATAATAGCTTAAGGGCTATATTTATAGGAGAATGGATGCAAGAGAGAGGGGACTTGGTGATTAAAAGAGGAATCAATTATTTTAAATTATTTATCTATAGCTATAACTTCTTATGTGAATTGTGCTCCTTCAATATATCTAATTAATCTTGATCACTTTCAACTACTACACAACTACAATATTCCCTCTTCGATCCTCCCTAGTGGTTACAATGGTGGTATTAAGAATTCCCATTGGGTTTATGCATTTATCTAGTTAGAGCAACTAGATCAATCTATTATGTCTTTATCTTGATGCTAAACCACTCCAAACTAGTTTGTCATGATGTGCATAGTGGAAGGATGTGGTCCCTTTTAGGTAGTTGGTCCTAAAGATAAAACCATTTGAGTCTATGTGTCTGCTCTAGTAATGTCCTTTGAATAATTTAGATTTAGATATAAATAAACCATGCTTGAAATTGGATTCATACATTTTTCTTACCTTTCCTCATCAAAACTTCTTGTTAACCTTTGCTCTGATTGGTCATCGAGACTTGACTCAGATCATTGATCCCTCAACTCATATTGCACCATTAGATCTTCTAGATACAAACAAACACAAGACCTGAGATCCACATTTTAATTGTCAAAATTTTCCCTTGCTCAATAAATTGACCCTTTGGAATTTTGAAAAGTTATCTTTCTAAAATAAAATTACCCTTTGAAAAAATTGAAGTGGACTATTTCCCTAAGAAACATACCCTTTGGGGAAATAGTTTAGGACAATTTGCTTGGGGAGGAGGCCCTAAGATAAATTGTTAGGGGCACTTGCTTGTATAATAATTCCTTCAAAAAAATTGTGTAGATAAATTTTACAAAATAAATTTGACCCTTATCTTCAAAAATATATCCCTTGATCTTTCTACATTGGACACTTTAGAGAAGAAAAAATGACCTTCAAAAAAAGTGTGTAGGACACTTTGCTAAGAAAAGTACCCTTAGGATTTTTTTAAAGGTCCACTTCATCTATATATGATCATTAAAAACCTTTAAAAATTTACATTCAAAGAAATAACCCTTTGAGGAAATTGTTTTGGATAGAATGTCTAAAATAATACCCAATACTTGAACAAAAAGTCTGAAACACAACTCCCAAAAACATTCCAAAACTTAGCCAAATAAAGTGGGATAAAACTCCTAAAAGAATAAAGCCTTATGCATTTGTTTTGGGATTTGTGTGGAACACTTCCTTTGAAGGAAATATAGGTGTTAAACTTAAAAAAAGATTGAAAAGTGCAAACTTATGCCTTTTCTAGATCTATTGCTATAACTGCTTGATACCATGAAAATCCTCTAGAATCCCTTCACTTGCAACATTGGGCCTACTTCAAAACCACCTATTCCATTCACTTACATAAACTCTGATCAAATTTTCAAACCTTGGTATGTGGGCCAAAAATGGCCAACATCTTTGGTAACTCACCTGGGTTTCATGCTTGCTACGCTATGACTAGTTTGCCTAATCTTGTCCATTAGGATATGGATTCACAAGTATACAGGCTAGACATATAAACTAATTTTGAATAGTATAAAAAACACAATAGAACAACAAGAATAAAACTCAAATCAAAGAACTAACAAAAACACACATGTTATTGAAACACAACAAAAAAAGAATGGAAACACACACCTAACCTAATATTTACAAGACTGACCTTCAACTCTCAATACCAGGGTTTTAAGTGTATCTCATTCATAGTGATAGGTAGTTTTTTCTCCATTCATCTTTGATAACTAAAAGGAATTTATTTAATTTCACTTGGTGATGAAATATAATCCACTCCATAGGGCATCAAACTTGGTATGCCTTCTTGGATTTTCTCTATTTTCATCCCATTTCCAAACTATGTAACCTTATTGAAATGATCTAGGAGTTGCTTTCTTATCAAAAGACCTCTTCATCAATACCTAGTGATTATTCATGGCTTGATGAGCCTTACCTCTTGTTTATTTAAACCCCATTAGTTATGTCAATCTCACTTCCATGGGAGTGTTCTTAAGAAAATCTAATTGGCATGATAATTCCAAGGCCGATAGCCCTTAAGATATAGAAAACCTAGCTTCCCTTCCATAGACAAACACAAAAGGAAAATTCCTTATTGACCTCTTGGGATTTATCCTATTAGCCCATAAGGATATCTTGAGTTTAGTGTGATAAGCTATATGGTTATCCTCCAAGGTTCTCTTAATGATTATGATTAGGTTCTTAGTGATAGATTTAGCTAACCCATTACCTTGAGGGTAATAGTTGGATGAAGTACTCAAGAATATGCCATTATTACTTGCCTAATTAACTATTTATCACCCATAAAATAAAGAGAATTATATTAAATGATAGTAGAAGGGGTGCCAAACCTTGTTATGATACTCTAATATAATTTCAAGATGGTACTCTCATTAGCCTCCTTCAATGCTACTACCTCAACACATCTATTGAAATAGTCAATTTCTATGAGTATCTATTTGTGACAAGCATTTGATGGGGGGTTTATCATTGTAATGAAGTCAAGACCCCATTACATGAAAGTTTGGTCCAATTGGATAGGCCTCAAAGGAAGAGTTTTAAGTTTATACTTTCCTATAAATAAGGCACATTGTCCACACCTTCTCATCCAAACATGGAAATCCTTGAAGAAGCTAGGCCAATAATAGCTAGCCCTCATGATCTTGGTGACTATGGTCCTTGGACAGAAATGTCCTCCTACTATCACATCATGGAAATTCTCAAGCAACACTCCAAAATAGTCATTGTCAATGCATATCAATACTAAATCATTGATATCTCTCATAAATGGCACACCATTCACAAGATAAAAGGGTATAGATTGAAATCTAAAATACAACTTTTTTGACCTATTCATATTATTGAGATACTCATCATTTTTAATAAATCTAATCATGTCTCATATCTAATTTTTTAGAGGCAATGGACCAGCTGGATGGGGAAACTCATTGTTGATTAGAGCTTCTTCTTTTGATTCATGAATATCTAAAGCTATATGTTCATAAGGGCCTTTACCCCTTACTAGTTTTGTCACTTTGATATCAACATCGTACTCCATCACTTTAGTCATCCATCCTACCCTCTTTTCATTGAGGTCTCTACTCAAAATAAATTCATTGGTGCTAAGATGAGGGACCATGACATGAATCTTTTTATTTGACACCATATGTCTGAACTTATTTAGTCCTCTTATAATAGTAAGGAATTGCTTCTCTATAAAGGTACATCTAGCTTCATTTTCTTCTAAACCATGATTGAAGAATGAAATTGGATGCTCCACACCCTCATTATTATTCTTCATTAGCATGGCTAAGATAGTATCAAGGTTAGAAAATGAATACAACATGAAGTCTTTAGTAAAATCTAGATTCACAAGGCTAGGTGATTTTGAAATTTCTTTCTATATGGATTCAAAACTGTTCTTACCCTCTTTGGTCCAAGAGAAGACCTAGTTCTTCTTGAGCATAGCTATGATAGGTTTTACTAAAGATTAAAAACTAGGTATGAATCTTCTTACAAAATTTATTTTTTCCAAGAAACTTATATGACCTTTCTTATGCAAGGGTAATGATAAACCTAGGATAGCCTCTATTCTCTTAAGATTGATAATTAGATCATTCTTGTAAGTAATATGTCCCAAGAGTTTGCCTTCATGAACAATAAATATGTACTATTTTGGGTTAAGGGATACCCCATATCACCTACATCTATCAAACACTTGCATTATATGTTACATGTGTTCATTTACATCCTTAGAAAATACTATCATATCATTTAGATAAACAAGTACCAATTCATTTATTAAACCTTTAAAGGCCATGTCCATTGCTCTTTGAAAAGTGGCACTGGAATTAGATAGACCAAAAGGCATATTCCTATGAGAAATAGTTCCCCATTTGGTAGTGAAGGCTATATTAAATTGATCATCTTCACTGACTAAAATCTTATTGTAAATTGAATAACCATCTAGTAGAGAGAAATGCTGAGGACCTAAAACCATCTATAGAAGTTGCTCCATTAAGGGTAGAGGATAGTGATCTTTGAGTGACACTTGATTAAGATCTCTAAACTCTACATAAATACTTATCTCCCTAGTCTTATTTATAATAGGCACAAGGTTATCCACTCATGTTGAATGCTTGATGGGAAATATTATCTTATATTTAAGGAGCTTGGTGAGCTCCATCCTCATGAGTTACTCAACCTTGGGGTTGATGATTCTTTGATTTTATTTAATTGGTTTAACTCCTAGATCCAACTTAATTTTATGGTGTGTTAGGCTGGGATCAAATATCTTGAGGTCCTTATATTCCCAAGTAATGATATCATGAAACTCTTTACATAGTTCAATGAATGCTTGGTTTTCTAATGTAGAACATACCTTGGCTAGTTTGATGAGTTTGTCTTTGAAGATTAAGGCACTTTCATAATTATCCTCCCTTGTAGATACACTCACTTTCTCCTTCATTTTTTGAACATTTTTTATAAATATTCTTTCTAAGGTCACCAAACCCTTAGGTATATTATTGGTCATTAGTTGCACAATCTAGTCACCCAACTATTTTTGGAGTCTCCCCTAATTTATTTAAGAAAATGTAGCCTCATTTTGCAAGAAGCATGCAATGTGTTTATCAATGTCAAACACTTGATAAGATAATTCATTATCAAGTACATAAGGATTGATAATGATCTTAATATGAGACTACTTTTCTTCCTCCTTTATGGTAGTTGGAGTGTCAAATTGGGCTCTTATGGTAGCTAGTCTATCAGCATGACTATTTTTCTCCCTTGGGATTGAGTGTATGTTGAATGCATTGAAGTCTTCAAGAAAGTCCCATACCTAATTATTTTATGACCTAAGCAAAGGGTTCTTGGTAGCAACTACCTTCCTCACCTGGTGCACAACTAAATCACTATCTCCTTACACTTTTAAGTTTTTGACCCCTTTTCTCCTTGCCTATTGAAGGTCATGAATCAAACCTTCATATTTGGCCACATTGCAAGTGCAACTGAAATGAAATCTATATGAAGCATAATACTATTGTTTATATGGAGAGACCAACATAACACCAACCCTTGAACCAACTTTTCTTCTTGAACCATCAAAAAACATTTTCCATAGTTCATCATTTTTACCCTCTTCCTTCATGAGTAGAGGTGTTTATACTCCTTCTTCATGTATACAATATGTCCCTAGATTAGTTTCCTCCATGAGGTTAAAAATATCCTACTAATAGTTATTAGTACCATATTCATAAATAAACAAATTTGCATTGCCTTCAAGCTTACAAGAAGTGTTATTATTTGGAATAGAATATTTTTCTTCATGAATAACGTAGTTCAAATTAGAACTTGGTTTGATGTAAGGTTTGTTATGAAACCTTGCAAGATGATATGTCCTAATTGTCACATTGGTCCTATAATTTATCTTTAAGGCCAAGAAGGAAAAATTAGTTAAAATATATCCACAACTATTGGTAGTAAAGTTCCTTGATAGGCAGATTGCAAAGTGGGTTGGGATATCAACAACAACTACGTCTTCAAAGATAGGAAAGCTAGGACAATCATGTAGGAAAACCTTCAAGTTTTTTATCAGTCCTATGTTTTGGTATGTGTACCATCCATTTAGAGAACTCATTTACTTTGAGGCTCATACTTTAAACCAACTTTTTTAGCTACTACCTTGGGCATGACTAAAGTTGAAGCTCAACTATCCACTATGCAATTATGGACCAACTTGTCACCTATTACTAGAGTGAGATAGAATGGAAGAGGTTTCTCATCCTTAATGTATGGTTCAAAAATAAAAATAGGGTCAATTTCAAAGACAACATGACTTTCACTTTGATTCAAGGGTGAGATATTAGCAAGGATATAAAATAATTGTTTTTGAAGGAGTTCTTTCTAACCTAGCATATATAAAACATCCCAAAGGGAAATAGATGTTTTAATACTCTTAAAAGAATATATAATGTTTAAATAAGTATACCTACTTTCTCTTGGTCTCCTATAGGTAGATAAATACTTGGAATTTGAGGGATAGGGGTAGACCTTACCACATTTTGACTTGTTGGAGGTGTAGAAGCCTTTTGAACTACCACAAAAGCCTTTAGAATAGTCACACTTATAACTGTGTCTTGTTGACTTATAGGATGATTAGATGAGCCTATAGGCATGATACCACCACCCATTAAATCTCTCTTGTTTGCCTTGGTATTATATGCAACAAAGTATCCTTAATTTAGTACAAAAGTGTCTTCAACTAGAAAATTGGTGAAGATCTTTCCTTGAGTGTGCCAATCCTCATTAGCTTGCATCATCACCTCATATTCATTTGATAGGAGGGGAGTAAGTACCCCTTGAGACAATATATATTTATATCCATTTTTATTGGCATCCATGAATTGGTCTTAATACCAATCTTCTCCCTACACCAAATTTTTATGAATTAGTACCATCTCCTTAACATTGGTGGTAGAGCTAGGATTGTATGTATTAAATGGCCTCTCCCTCTTCCATATTGTTATTAATAGGGTTAAGGGTTTGGAAAAGCACATTAGCTTATCTAAGCTGAGATCTTAGTTTTTGAATTTTTGCATCTTTGTCTATGACATTATTTTCCTTAAGAGCATCTATAGGATTGGCATTGGCATTAGGAGTTTGAGCCACATTTGAAGCATAAACATAATCATGATATATTCGAGGCATAAAGGCTTTAGGTGGAAATATTCCATTCTAGATGAGATTATTCTTAGCTTTGATAATAATCTCATGTGCTTTAGGGAAGGTATAACCACCCATAGATTGATGCATGATAATAATTTTAGTCCCAATGCCTTTCAAGTAAGTAGGGAATATAAATCTAGCAAGTGGTCTCATGGGATAAAGAAAACTATGCCAAGTCTTCTAAAAAATTTCATTGAAATCATGAATTATTTCTTTGGGTCCCATCCTTATCATGTTGAGTTGATGTACGAGAGAACCATGGTTACTTTCATTCCCAAATCTAGAAGTCAATAATACTCTAAACTCATCCCATGTTGAGATGCATCCACCTTCTAGAGTCCTATACCAATAAATAGCCTTCCCTTTAAGGGATATAGCAAGGAGACTAATGGCAATGTTCTCTCAGGCAATATTGTGGAGGTTACAAAAGTTAGAGACATCTCTAATGTGCTCACTAGGTGTGATATAACTCTCATTGTTGAATATGGGCACACCTTTTTTGGCATTGGGAGGGATGACATAATGTGCATGAAGTTGAATGGGGTTATCAGTATTTAAGGTAAATAAAGCATAAGGTTTAGCCATGTTTTCTTCTTTAATAGTTTCAACTTCTTTAGCCTCTTCCTCTTCTTCCTCTCTAGAAAACTCTACTCATTATTCAAAGGGTAGATTAGGATATGGATACTAAATAAAAGAGGGATCCTAGGATGAATGGGTGGATTAATAGGATCATATGGTCTAGAAAAGGATGACCTAGTGAGGACCATGAATTTATATTTTATAAACAAATAATGGTCTGAAACCAAATTTACTTTGAGGAGTTACCAAATGTTAAGTATCACACTAGTTTACAACTGATGTTTATTGAGACCAACATTCACCTTGACAAGTTGTCTTAAAGATAATGGATCCTACCAAGTGTTCCAAAACTATTGTCACAAAATATTTCACCCTAGAAGAGGTTGTTTAATCTTCTTCTATATTTGGGCAATATGGGAACATTTATAGTTATGTGGGTGTACCTATGTGAGAAATGAGACTCTAAGTTTAAGGGATAGCTACCTGAATATATCATGCAATGTTTATCACTTAAGATCTAATTATTTAAAGAGTAATATAGTTATAAAATTCATAAATTGAACCTACTCTAAATAAGGTGATGTACTAAAAATATCTTCCACATGACCATCATATTTTTACCATACTAAAATAGAAAATATAGACTAGTCTATAAATTTTAATAGGTTCTAACATGAGTATTTTGATATAAAGGAAAACTTTAAGAAACAACACAAGGTAAATGAACCAAAGGGAAAATTTCACACTCAAAGGACAATTATACACTTGAAAAACTTTACACACTAGACTACACTCTATATGATTTGTTAGATAAAGAACTCTTGCTTAGACATGAAAAGATAAGGGAAGGAAGGAAAAAGAGTTATGACTCCTCATCACCATACATCACTTTTAGACATAGATAATTGTTTAAAACTTAGAAAACAAACCTGTATTAATGTTCAAAGGAAAAATATAACATCAATCTAGTAGGTCTTTGCCATACATTGTGTGGTTATTTTTATAATAGCTCAAAAGATATATTTATAGGAGAATGATCATAAGAGAGAATTTACTTAGTGCTCAAAAGGGTAATCAATCAGTTTAAAATATTTAGCTAGATTTATAACTACTTCCATAAATTACACTCCTTCAGACCATTTGATTAATCACCTATTACTTTCAACTACTACATAGCTACAATATTCCCTCTTAGATCCTCCTTGGTAGTTATAATGGTGGAATCAAGGATTCCCACTAGGTTCAAGCATTCATTTAATTATAAAAGTTAGATCAATCCATTAGGGCTTTGTCCTGATGCTAAACTACTCCAAACTATTTTTTCATGATGTGCATAGTAGAGGGATGTAGTTCTTCTCAAGAATTTGGTCTGAGAGATGAAACCATTTAAGTTTACATGTCTAGTCTAGTAGCATCCTTTAAAACATTTGGATTTGGCTCTAACTAAATCATTCTCAAGCTTGGATTCATACCTTTTTCTCACTTTGCCCCATTGAAACTACTTGTTAACCTTTTCTCTAATTGGTCATTGAGACTTGACTCAAATCCTTGATCCCTCGACTCATCTTACACCATCAGATCTTCTATATATAAACAAGCATGATTTCTTGGATCAACCTTTGAATTTTCAACCTTTTCCCTACTAGTTCCACCTAGTAAATTCACATTAATCCATAGGATCTTGATGTCAGTCACCCACATGCTATGGGATCTCTCTATGAGCTCATGAGATCATGACACTTGGTTTCACCATTCTAATCCTTGGGACATTTGAATTTAAATGGATACTTCTTGAGGCTTAAACTTGACATTCATGTGACTATCATTTGTTATCCACATGGATGTATTTGACATCCCATAGATCATGAAATTTAGGCTCATGTGGATTTTTATAGTGGATTTATTTGGAACACATTTTATGAATGAATTAATTTATCTTAGCCTTACCTTGAACAATTCTTGTGGATAAAATGTATGGGCATATTCATGTATTAGTCCTTTTCCCTATAAAAATTGCCCTTCAAAACTATTGAACTAGTCCACCTTGCTATAGAAAGGTCCTTTGGATAAAATGTGAAGGACACTTTCTTAAGAAATTAACCCTTCATACTCTTGAAAACTGCTCTTTTTAAAAGAAAAGTACCCTTCAGAAACTTTGAAGTCGACTATTTCCTTGAGAAACATACCCTTTAGGGAAATAGTTTGGGACACTTTGCTTGGGGAGCCCCTTAGAGAAATTGTTTGGGGAACTTGCTTGTAGAATGATTCCTTTAAAAAAAAATTAGATGTTTTTTCCAAAATAAATCTAACCCTTAGCTTGAAAAATATATCCTTTGGGATTTCTTCTTTGGACCCTTTGGTGAAGAAAAATCCCTCTTCAAAAAAAGTGTGTAGGATACTTTGTCAAGAAAAAGGCCCCTCAAGATTTTTTTAAAGTTCCACTTTGTCAATCGATGATCCTTTAAAACCTTTGAAAAGTGCCCTTCAAAGAAATTACCCTTCAAGGAAATTGTTTTAGATAAAAAGCCCAAAATAATTCCTGACACTTGAACAAAAAGTCTCAAACATAAATCTTTAAAAAATTCCAACACTCAGCCAAATAAAGTGGGACTAAATTCTTTTAAAAATAAATCCTTATACATTTTTTATGGGCTTTATGTAGATCACTTCCTCTGAGGGAAATCTAGGTGTTATACTTAGCAAAAGTTGGAAAGTGCAAACTTAGGCCTTTTATATATTTATTCTTAAAACTACTCAGTACCATGAAAATCCTCTGAAACCCCTTCAATTTTAACATTGGACCTCCTTAAAAACCACCTAATATATTCACCTACATGAGTCTTGCTTAGCTTTTCAAAGCTTGGTATGTGGGACAAAAATGGCCAATAGAAACTAAAGTCCATATATAGTTCTATCTTATGGTTTGAGTGTTGGGCCTATACCCTCATTATGAGATAGGTAAAATTGGAAACCACTTGGCCTAGAATGATAGATTATATTTATTTTTAAAAATACCAAAAAAATATGAAATAATAAAAATAAATATTGAAAAATATGTGTCAAAAGCTAAATTTGTAACATGCAGTGAATTTAAATAGGCAAATAGAATGGTATTGACTTGGATATTATATTAAAATTTGATAAAACTAAAATTGAACACACAAAACTATATCAAGGTATTTGATACAATTGTAAAAAAACATACAACTATATTAGGTTGGCCGATATAGTTTGAATAAATATAAAATGATACCAAGCTAGCTAATACCTTTTGTAGATAGACAAAAAACTATATTTAGCTAATCGATATAGCTAGGCTAATGATTTTAATATTTTAATAAGAATATATATGATAAAAATATGATTATATTATATTTATGATTTATGTATTTATTTTATGTATTATATTTATGATTATATTATATTTATTATATAATATATATTTATGATTTTAATAATAATATATATGATTTTAATATTTTAATAAGAATATATTTACTCAAGTTAATGTATAGGTGAAATAATCAATGAGTAAAACATTTATCTTATTAATTATTTAAATATCTATCAACCAAATTAAAGAGAAAATTAGGAATACTTACCTTGAATTGAACTTGTCGTGCCTCAATATCTCCCTTGGCTAATGACACTTTGCAAGATGTTATTTTATATTTATAAATATCACACTATAGAAATAAAATCTAGGATAAAAGACTCCTACTTTACATCCAAGAATTTACCATAATATAAGCTTCTTTCATTCCAAGGAAAAACCTTAAGTAATGACTCCTCAAGTGTAGAGTTAATATAATTTTGAGCTATAACAATTCAAAAATGAATGTTCTCTTTTATTGGATTGAAGTGAAGGGGTATTTATAACAAATAATTTACCCTAAAACTCTCCAAACTTTAGTTGATAAGATTGAATAGATAAATATTTTTAGACAATAAAGATAGTTATTAGGTTTTAAACTAGATTGGATGAGATGATATAGTTTTGTAATGTATGCTCAATCCCTAACAATATTGATTGGGTTAACATAGTAGGAATATGAAAATAATGGGGTGTTTACTTAGTTAGGGGTTATTTTAAAACGTGAATTTCTTATAAGAGTGGATAAATTGGGTTTGATTTCTTAGGGAGTTATATAAAAGTGACTTGTAATAGTTTTAGGTAATGGTATAGGGACCAACAATATTGAGAAGCACCAAAGGTCTACCCACCCATTTCTTGATGCACCCTTTAAGGGGTAAATTTAGAGAGATTAAAACTTGACAAGTTCCTATAAGAGATAAACAATCAGTAAATGATAATTTTTAAAAAAATTGTGTAAACATATGCCCCACTTGAAGCTCATCACATGTCATGCAGTTGTAACATGGGATGGTGCTTCAAAAAAGAATATACCAACACATAGTGTTGATCTAGAAATTGAAAATGAAATGACAATAGAAAAGTTTTAGAAATAATTTAAAGTATAATAACTTGACTTACCTTTATCACTTAATGGTTTTATGTTGTAGTTTTAGTCTTGATAATGTAGGGAATATTAACTAATTTGGATAAACCCTATGGATACAAGGTTAAAGAAAAAGAACAAACAATCACAAGAAAATCAAAATAAATTAGCTTTACATAATTGAATAAGTCACTTTGAAAATTGGTAAGTTAGGATGATAAATCTTATGTTATAACCATAAGACCAATAAATATAGATAAAAAGAGAGTAAATGATGTAATTGAAAACCCATGGCTACTAAATGATTGACAAAATCAAACAAATGTACCTTAAGTAAGAAAACTAAAAAACTAGATCAAACCAAGGACACATGAAACTAAAATAATGGATCCAAAATTGAAGTAAAATAAGTAAAAAAGCATAATTAAACAAATATGGAGAAATGAAAAACATTGATGAAAGAGAATAAAAAACCAAACCCACTCAACAATGAAAAAAATGAATAGAAAAATGGAATGAAATGGTCTACAAAAAGGGGATAAATTTAACTTATAAATTTACATTAAACCAAGGAAATAAGAGAAGGATAAGGAAATGGTTTAAGGAAGTAATGCATAGTCACTCAAAGTAAATTTTTTTCTTAATATAAATTAAACCAAAGAAAACTTAATTTGAGCATGTTTAAAAAGAGATGAAGAACAAAGGGATATAAAAGATGGGAAAAATATTTAGAAACAAACTTTTCTTATCAAAGAGAATATGAAATGGGTGGTGGGGAAATGAAGGTGGTACCAAGGTGAATGATTATTATAAAAAATAAGACACTCAAATAACTTTGTAAAAATAAGAATACTTTTGGCATTAAGGACTCTAGAGAACTTGCCCTAGCTAAACAAATTTGGGTTATCTAGTGACATAAATATCATTCCATGAAAGATATATGCATGAAAATTAAAATGGACCTAAATTCCCATGATGCATTCCATATTCCTCAGGACCCCTTATAGAGTAGTTATTATACTATGAATATTGGGTTCTTTCATGACAAAGTAGGTAGCACTATATAGAATTTTGAGACCTTCAATCCTAATCTACTAACATATCGTACCCCAATGGACATTAGCTCTATCATGAGGCTAATTATGGAGTTTTAATTTTGACTAGAATAGGATATGTGATTGATAACCATGTCTTATGGTGTGATTTTGAATTTTGGTGAACTTTTATCATTACTTTTTGTTTTTTAAATGATTTGTCTTTTAACATTTTATGTATTTTTCTATTCCTCCTCCATACAGATTAAAAAAACTGAACATGGTATCACTATAAAACTCAGACTTGATAGCTAAGGAAAAGAATTTAGAAAGAATTTTGTCTAACACTCTTGTGATTGAATGTTAAATAAGGGTGTTATCTTGAAACTAACCTTGATGTGCCCGAAGTGAAATTAAAAGAGGGGATAGGATGAAAATGAACATGGCATGATTGAGTTTGCTAAAATCACAAAAAAATGTACTATGAAAATGGTAAAATGATAGGTAAGCATGAGTTCATATCATAATAAATAGTTTGTTAAAACTATTACCATAAAATAATATAAATGATTTTGAGAGTATGAAATCACAATTCTTAACCATTACCTTATTTTTCAAGGAAAATACTTAGATTAGAAAGGAACTTATGAAATGAAGAATTTGTGAAGAAATATTAGTCTTGTCTAAGTTATTATATTAAAAATTACAAAGGATAAATTGAATAGGTGAGAATAAGTTTGTAAAATAATGAACTAATGATAAAAAAAGAAGCATCAAAAGTTTCTAGGAAAAATGAAAATAAAAGATATTCATGAGAACGGTTGGGTCCTATCCATGGTCTCACAATATAACTCATGAATTAAAATGGAGTATAGATAGATCGAATGACCAATAATAATAACTAATAATACTAAGAGTGATGTAATGCTACACATTAGGGATCTTGTATAAAATCTACTAATTTTTTAGTATTTACAATATATGGAAATACGTGAGAAACATGTAAAATAATAAATATTTAAGTAAAATATTTATTTAAAAATTGATCATTAGTGGGTTTTTTTAAAATATATTTTTCACTAATTTGTAATCTATAAGTACTAGGACCAAAGATGTCTTTAAGAAGGTAATAACCCCACCATTTTTGGGTGTACTTGCCTTCTTTGTCATGGGTTAATCTAGTTTTAGGACTAGGTCAACAATATTAAAATTATGTACTCTAACGCTTTTGTTATGTTATTTAGAAATACAAGCTTTGTATTGGATATTATGTTGTAAGGAGGCCATATGTCACTCATCTAGGAAATATAAAGTGTGGATATAGGCTTCACATAATTCCTCATTAGGAATAATACCATGAAGATAAATGTGTAAGGATGGTATCTCAACTTCTACAAGTAAAACTGACTTAGACCCATATCTTAATGAAAATAGTGTTTCCCTAGTAGCAATACGTATTCTACTTTGATAAGCCCAAAGTGTAGGATAGAGTTATAAGTACCAATCAATATGAGATTTTATAATAGTATTTTGAAATATTTTCTTCAAAAAATTTCTAGTGGCTTATGCTTGGCCATTGCATTGAAGATGATAAGGTGTTGAGAAATTGTGCATAATTTTGAATTTTACACATATTTGTTTCATTTTTTTTGAAATTTACACCATTGTAAAAAATGATGGTATGAGAAACTCTAAAATGATAGATGAATCAACTTAGAATAAATTTGGAAATGGTAGAACTGGTAACATTAACAAGAGGCATGGCTTCCACCCATTTGGTAAGATATTTATTGGTAGTGACAATGTTCCTGTGATCTAGGTAATTTGCCAATGAAATCTAATCCCCACATAAAAAATGGCCAAGGATATTCCAAGGTTTGGATTTTTGTAAGAGGAAAATGAAAAAAATCATCATGAAGTTGACAAGGAATACACTTTTCAACAAAATTAATGGCATATTTTTCAAGAGTAGACCAAAATTAACCCATGCATAGGAATTTACAAGCTCTGATGTGGCCTCTATAGTGACCACCATGGATGACCCCATGTGCTTTTTCAAGGAGACAATTAACTTATTCTAACATTACAAAACATAATAAGGTACTTTTTATATTATTATAATAGAGTTTGTTGTATTTAAGTACATATTTATATACTTAATTTTGAATTTGGGTATTGTTGTAGCCTAGAATTACACCATTGTAGGAGAGTTATTCAGGCTCTCTCACTCCTATCTATAATATTGGAGAAACCTCAGGCTATGGGTATCTTATAGTGGATTTGAACCTCCAGAGAAGGCCAAATTCCTCATGGTAGATCACCTAAACTAATACTTCTACTTGGAAAAGGGGTAGAAAGGGGGTGTATGATGACTAAGAACACTAAAATGGTGATACACCAAATTTATTAACACTCACATAATCTTGAAATAAACAATAAATCAACATAAGATAATTTTTTATGCTCTCTCACTCATAACTACAATATTAGATCAACCTTAGGCTATGGATATCTTATAGTGAGGTTGAACCTCTAAAGAAGGTCGACTTCCTCTTGGTATATCACCTAAACTAATACTTCTACTAGGAAAAGGAGTATAAAGGGGGTATAAGATGAATAAAAATAATAAAAGGGTGATACACCAAATTTATTAACACTCACATAAGATTTAAATAAACACTAACTCAACATAAGATAATTTTTTGTTCACACAACCTCACAAACTAGCTAGTTTACATAGGTATTTCTTGAACTAGGCTCACTAAACAATACATGAAGAAAAGATGAATTCTAACATTCAAACCAAGAATCCACTAATTATAGAAAGAGATCAAATTTAGACCTATAACTAACTTTAAAACACCTAAAAATAGGTAATAAAGAAGGACAATAGACATGAAAGAACACTTATTCACAAGGCCATCGTACACAAGTTTGTTAAACATAATTTAGAGGCAAAAGATAGTGAAAATGATCTTTATTTATTCAAAATGTATTTCTTACAAATTTTGATAGCATTTCTCCTTGTCAAATGAAAATTTGTTGTAATAAATGGGGGGAAATGGGAGATATAAGATAAAAGTGGAAGAGAGAGAGAGAGAAGAAGCAAGCAAATATAATTCAATAAATGAGACACAACCACTTTCATGGATTATTGACCAAATTTGTATTAATTATAACTAATATGTCCTTAACAAATTAATCTTCATTACCCCAAATAGTCTTCAAGCCCTCTCATTGGCTTAAAAACACACTAGAAGATAAAAAGTTTTGAGGATGATGATGTCATGATCCACTAAAAATGAAAAGTATCCAAAGACTTTTAAAACTCATTGAATGTTCCACTTGCTATTTCAAACCTCAAAATCTCTCTCCTTTGGACTTCTATTCCCCCTCTACTTACTCTTCTAGAAGGTGTTTGGGAAAAGGTTAGTTGACTTAGCAAAAAATCCTTAACTGACCATGGAGGTTAAGTTTTAAAGTTTGATTTTTGATTCTTTATTATATTTCCAACTTCACTTTTATCCTCAAACAATAAATAGACACAATGAAATCTATAACTCTCATAGACCCCATTGATAGATGTTACAAGCTTGAGCCATCCTGAACCAGCTATTCTAAAATTTGTTCCCAAGACCATTTGGAACCCTAAAGACCACTTTTGAACCTATATAAGACTTCTAGACATCCATGGCATACATATTAGGAATAAAATGAAAATTTATAAAACCTTCAATACCTACAACAATGGTGGAAATCACCATTAAACTTGGAACATTTCACAAAATGTCAAAAAATTAGGTTTTTATCCCTTTATCTATTTAAGGCACCATAAAAACCCTTTTGAATATCTAAAAGTGACAAAAAATTTATTTAGGTCCCATTGTTCCTCTTCCATGGCTTTAGACCACTTTTTCTTTGAAGACCTAAAAAATTAAGCATTTTAAGCCATTTTGGGCCTCCTGGGCACCTAAACATGCCAAATTCTTCTACAAAATAGGTTGGTGAAGAGCTTGAGGGATTCATGTATGCATTATAGGTGGTTTACATGTGATATAAGGCCATTTTATGGACCTATGATTCCAAAAACCTAAAAGTGGTCAAAAAACTCCTTTGGCATCTCAAACAAGCTCACCTTTAAGATGATTGTTCATCAAATGTATAATCCCATTACAACACTTATTTACATTAATGTTTATTAATTATACCCCTTCAAAACCTATAAACATATTGGGCTCCCATACATAATATATGAAAAGATACACATGCAAAGTTGATTATTTAGGGTTTGCAAGCATTCTCGACATACTTACACTCTTAATGATTGTTAATAAAAGTAAGTAACTTAACCAAACTCAATCCATAATTAATTTATGTATATATGGGTACTCAAAAAATACTATATTCACTTGTACCAACTTTGTATGGTATGAAAAAAAATGAGCATTTGAAGAAGGGAAAAAATTAGGTGTCTTAAGCTTGAAAAGATCAAATTTATCCAAAGGACAAATTTAACATTTACACTAATATTTTTTTATTTAAAAAACCTTAGTGTATTCTTAAACAATCTCATAAAACATTTTTCAAATAATAAAAAACTAAGTTTGCTCTTTATGCTTTTGAGACTATTTATGGTGTTTTGAGCTAGCCTGTGGGGTTTGCATGAAGTTTGGAGTGTGAACACTCTTTATAGGTGTTTAATGGGATTAAAAACATATTAACATGCTTTTAAAATACTTACCTAATATTTTAACCCTAAAACACACCTTAAAACTCCAAAAAATATGCTTGCATGAATAATGACCATTATAGGACATGGATGGCAATGTGTATATATAGCACTTATAATTATCATATGAAAATAAAAAGATAATTTATAAGTTTATTAGGTAATTATGAAAAATACTAATGAGTTTTAAGTCTTTTTTATGTGTACTTTATCCTATAGACCCTTTTTACCAAACTTTATCTTGATTTGTCTACATGCTTCCTTCATGTCAAAACTTGTCTTTATTCAAAAAAATTCTTGAAAACCTTAAAATTGATAAATTATATACTATAATATAGGTTTATAAAATCATACTATATGGTTTTAAGACCTATAAAATGTCTAATCTTCTTCTTAGCACCCAAAATTGATAAAACTTCAACTGGCCTATAATGGTTGCCTTTTTTGATTGCAATAGAATTGTGTAATAAAAACAAGTAATTTCACTATTTTAGGACCTTATTTATTTAATAATATGTTTTTTAGGTCATGTATACCATTATTACCAAATTGTGTGCATTGAATCAACCTGTAGATGCCCCAAAATGGCCAATTCCTCTAAGGCATGCTCTAATGTTGACCGTGATTTGTCATAGGTTTGATTTTAATAAAACATTGAATACTTTTCATTAAAAAAAAGATAAAATATATATTTTTAATTGTTATATTATTTCATGATGAGTCTTTCCACAAATTTTGGTGATTAGATCCTACATATTTTGGCCTGTAGGCCCATTTTGCCAAAAGCTAGTGATAGATGTCTACTTGGTCAAATTTCACAACTGAGTTTTCTCCCTTTTTTTCCTTGGTTTTCTTATTATCATTATTAATTTCACTCTAAAATATCATGTGACATATCCTTGCATGATTTAACTCTTTCTTTGTTTTCTATCTTCAACCTCATGCGACCTCTTCTAGACCTCAACTCCTTAGGAAGCCTATTTGTGGGTGATCCTTTTAGGGTGGCTGAACATGTACAAGTGTTTGGGAAAATTTTAATTATTTAATATATCAAAATAACCATTATTTTACCTTATGATCTACAATCAATTCATGAAACCTCTTCATTAGATAATTATCCCTAATGCTTTTCTTGATTCTTGAAGGTCCTTTAACATTAAAATGGCTATAAGTGAATATTGGTAAGTTGATCCTATCTAAATGTCCCTCATACCTTGACTAATGAATGAGTTTATAAATTCTATGAAACCTTTACATCATCATGAAACTATTCCTTGTTTCCATGAAAACCTCCTCTTCACTCCCTTTTGGAAATAGGACTGAGTTTCATTAGAGAGTTATAAGTGGTGTTTTTAGGGAAAATTGACTATGTTCATGCCCTTAAGAGTCTCTAATTAGTTATATTTTTGTCCCATTAATCATTTTTTTCTTATGAAACATCATCTTGAGAATACTACCACCTTTTAAACCATTATTTATTCTCCCATTTGCTTGAACTAGCTTTTGCCCTTTTGAAGATAGGCTTGCTCTTATTGACCATATCCAAATTTGAACTTAGTCCCAATTCCATTATTAGTTTTCAATATAATCATGATGCCCACCTTGGTCACATAGTGGGAGCTCCACTCTCTCTAGACTCTCCTTCCTTATATATGAATCGACCTCGTTTGGTATCATTGTAGGTTAGTGTTTCAAAAGGCCTTTGTTTATTTTAGTATTCCCTTAGGATTTTGAAACCATTTAGAACCCTTGATTATTAAGCATAATCATTGATTTTTTTATCATCCTCATTCATTGCATATAAATCTCCCCTAGAGGTCACTAACCCTTAAACCACATGATCAAGTCTCAAAACATGAGTGTAGATTTCTTTGGATAACACATTGACATGAATGTATAGACTCATATTCATCTTACAATCCAATGAACCATATTATATTGAGCATTCCATTTCCTTAGAGATTAGTGGGTTTGTCATCCTCTTTCATGTGTAGAATATGATTGTGTACTACAATTAGTACATTCCCTTAAGGCTATAGGTGTAATCTTTGGTACATGATTGTATATTTTTGATGTCCTTAAGTAACACCTCCTTTATGTTGATGAGCCTAACACCTCATTTCTCCCTTGAGTGTAGATTTAAATCATGAACCATAGTAATCACTTTTTCTACTTTCTAATTACCATGAAACCTATGGTTGATGTTTCCATAGCTATGGGTGTGTCTTTTGAAAGGGTTACATGTGACTTATTTAACTGATCCTAGGTTTTTTGAGTCTCCTCTAAGGTCATATGAAGTAGAGGACAACCACAAAACATCTCACTTATACTTTGTCACAATACAAGCCCTTAATAAAGGCTTCTTGAACCTTTTTTACTCAAAGGGGTCACCTCCTTATCTAAATCTCTTTAAGACCTTAAACATGCTTCTATAGTGTCATTAAACTCCCAACTAAAATTACACACCCTTTTAAAAACTAGCTCACATTATGCACCATTCTTAGTATCTTGACTTGCCTTGGCTCCTACTAGCCCTTTTTGGGTCAAATTATTTTTATACAGACAAATGGAGGTTCAATAATATAAACCAAGATCCATTTAAATAATCCTTTATTACTTCCTACCAGGTATTAAGACCAAATTCCATCTTATACACACTTTTTTAGCTAACTTTTTAGTCTCCATTAGACCTTATTTGGTTTCTTTCAAACCCCACAAAACATAGTCCCTTATATATTATACGTATAGATCCATATAGACCCAAAAAACTTAAAATAAATTAATATACATCCTCTTATTTCCTTTCACAAATTTATATTATTTTCTAATTGTTAAAACTCTCTAAAATAACAAAACCCTGTCATATGGTTCCTCATCTCATGCACAAGCCCGAAAGCCTATAAAATTATATATTAGGAGTTATAGGGTGTTTAAAAAGGAAAAATTACCTTATATATATATATATATATATATATATATATATATATATGTCTATTTAAAATACCTTCACCTCCTCAAAACATTTAAAAAACTCCTCACCTCTGATGTTCCACTTTTCTAATTGAATTTATCTTTGACTATGTAACAAAAACATAATCTACATGCTTGTGTTTCATCACTTATGAGTAATTTACTTATATTTCATCACCTATGATGGATTATATATCTATATATATGTCTATAATATTTCATGACATATTATTTCAAGTTTTCCAATCTTCTATCTCACCAAATTATCTCATTTTCCCTTCAACTACAAATTTACACATTTGGGGAGTGCCCTCTGTCTGAGACAAAACAAAGGACACTTACCATGTTTTATAAAAAAAGGTGGATATGTGAGAGGATTATTAAAGTGATGGATATGGTTTGTGAAAAATGTTACCTCTTGGTCATATCATTAGACCATATAAATGCCTCAAAACCTAAGACAAACTTAATGAGAAGTTCACTATCTATAGGTCTTAAATGTGCACTATAGGTTGCATTATGGGAACCCTCCATGTATTTTATTCATTTATATATCATCATAATTATTAATTTTTATACCATTATCAAAAAAAAATTATCACCAATAATTTCACCTGTAATCCACATATTTGCTCCACTAAGCCTGATTGATAGGCTAATTGTGTTTCTTGCTTAGAAAGGCACCTATAGGTACATCTACATAGTTTAATCTTTAATACAATTCCCCAAGACATTTTTAAGGTTACCAAGGTTATTTTTAATCTATTTTTACCTATCTAAATAATTCTCATGAAATAAAAATACTCATTACACCACATGTTTGCTCATTGTCTAATATAGTTATCTATAATTGATTGTGCATGGGCCCTGTAGGTAAGAATCTTCTTTGGAAACATTGTCATATGGCCTATTGTCATTTTGGTATCATTTGGAGGTATATTTTCCAAGAAAATTTTTGTATTTCCATTTGGCCTTCATTCTTAGGTTTGTGTCATCAAACTATATATACCTATAACCAATTGTAGGTGGACCGTGTGAATAAAGTACACCTATAGATATGCCTATTAGGACCAAACCTAGTGATACATCCTTAATTGATGTTTATTGAAACAAAAATAACCTCCTCAACTCAAAAATACTACCTAATCATGAATATATATACCTCATTTTCAACTTTGAGATGTGAATGTCATTTAAATTTCAAAATCTTGTAGAATACATTGACAAATTTTAGTGAACAGATTCATGATTTAGAGGTCTCGAAACATTACCTTCAACTAGTTACATATCACCCTCATTTTTCAAGGTTACACTTCTATGATAATAATATAATATAGAAGCATTTATATAGATCAACCCCGTATATGACATCATCATTTATCACCAATAAAAGGAATGAGTGTTTTATTTTTGTGTTTTAGGGAAATTGTCCCTAAACATGGTCATTCAACTTAGAAAATGGCCTCTTAACTCTTACCTACCCACTTAAGCTTAAAACATGAATTTTAAGGTATTTATAACATCTTGAGACTTTAATAAGGTTCCAAATCATGTTCTAATCTTGTCCATAAGGCATATCAAGTCTCTGTAGTATGCATGATTATGATATCATACTGGGTTCTTAGGATATATAAATCTTCAACTATCCTATTGAAGGCCTCAAAACATATTAGAAGATATTCATACAACCACCTCAAGTCTCTAGATATGGTCTATATATGTATTCACAGTATCATGTTAGGTAGTAAAGGTTGAATGTATACAAAGTGTAGGATATGTGACCTTAAAATAAGTTTGGTCTCCTTCAAAGTTTATGAATGCATCATTCCCACTTGAAGGATTTTAAACAAGCTAAAACACTCTCAACATAATGTTCTTAGTCCCTTGTAGGTGTTAAAATAGTTGTAAACTAGGTATAAATGGTGAAGATGGACTATATGCATGGATAATTAGTATGAAACTAATTTCCCAAACCTCTTAAAGGTGTTCAAATACATGGTTACAATTTTGACATGATCTAAATCATATTCAACACTCATTTTAATGTGATGTCCTTCTGTAGGCACCTATAGGTGTGCATCTCCATGGTATATGACTGTGTACTTAGGAATTGACTATATTATTATCATTTTCATGACAATAGAGAGGTATTGATTGATTAATAATGAAAAAAGAAAGTTTTTAACTTCTTTTTAACTCTTCCTAACCTCTATATAAAACTATATAGGACCTCATATACCTCAGTCAGCTAACCATTGATAATTGACAGAAAGGTCACTTATTTTTTTTTGATGTGGCATAAAGAGGAGGAGGTACATTATCCCTCTAACCCAAGTTTTTCTCTAAAACTGATCAAATGGCCATTTCATAAGGATAATAAGGAAAACAAGTTTTATGACATAAATACCTTCCTATAAATATTTATCTAATTAAAAATATTGTAATAGGTATTATTTGATCCTATAATGACTCCTATAAAACCATTCTTTCTCATTAAATTTTGAAGCAAAGAAACAAGGGAAAACTTGGACCCTAATCGAATGAGTTTACCATCTAGACACCCCTAAACTATTATCAATTGTTCATAAAGATGGAGTGATTAGCCAAACCACCAATGACACAATTTTTAATTACATTATTGTCCTTATCATTGACCAAATTTTTTTATCCCAACTCTCTCTCTCTCTCTTGACCGTACTGAGTGAAAACCTAAGGCTCTCCTAGAGTTGTCCAAAACTACCCAAAATGGTTTTTCCTTAGAATGAAGAGCCAAAACCCTAAATATTAAATATAACACTTGGGAAATATTTGATATACTATACATTACCTTTAATTTTTTAAAACCTTTTTAAAAACTTGGACTTCCATTAATGGTAAAAGACCTATTTCATGCCTAGTTTGCAACTAATAGGCTTTCCTTACCTATATTGGTTCTTATGATAGAATATTATTTTTGGGGATTATAATAGGATATTATGGACACCATGAATATATTAATATAATATCTAATCCCTTGCATCAAGAAAAATATCCAAAATCCTATTTTGTCAAACCTTTAAAAGGTTCCAAAATACATCCTTTTGCTCTCAAACTCCTCTCCTCCAATCCAAATGACTTAAAATGACATTTAACATGTTTAAAATGGTAAAATAGGCCATAAGAAGGTGGGATAAATTCAAAACCAATTTTACTTCCTTAAAAATTTACATTTTCACTTAATATTTCTATTTTGAGGACCCTTAAGTCATTTAATGCACTTTTGGGGGTCTTTTGGGAATAATAGCTTCTCTAGGCCTCATTTTTGTCTTTTTAGAATATATGAGACTTTTTTAAAACATAATTCATGCCCCTAAATTCTCAAACACTATGGAAACTTGTTGGATCCTTCACTTGTAGTTCTAGACCTATTTATATGCCTTTTCCTCAAAATCACCAAAATCACCTTAAATCTTGCTTAAAGTGTTTCAAAATATTGAAAGTGAAATGTTTTAGGGTAATAATGTTTGTCTCCTCCTTCCACCATTGTATCACTCAATCAACCATAAATTTACTCATCTTCTCACACCACACTAGGAGCTCCCAGAATACTATAGTGCATCACTAAATTAGGGCCACAAAAGGACTAGTCATGGGGGTAGAAGGTTATTGAAAGGTCCAAGAGAATGTCCTGATCCATCTAGGAAAACCTTTTGTATGTATTCCAAATTTTTCCAACATTTTTTGAAACCTCTTAGGATTTCATGCTTACTATGTAATAGATTAGTTTCCATACCTGATCCGTTGGGCATATAAGGTCACAAGTCTTTATTTCCTAGCTAATATGAAATCTTTACAAGTCTCTCCCTTTAGAAAAACCTCTTTTTAAATAAACAAGGAAAACAAGAACAAAAAAAAACACTGTGCCCAATGAACTTAGGGAAGGGAAACACACAACTGAAAAGCATGTGCACAAGGCACTTAGAGGAAAACATAAAAACCTATACAAAAGTGCAATATATACAATGGATATAAACTCTTATAATATAAAGGATTTAGATGAATCCAATTTGCTATTATGGGTAATACCTCTCCATACAATTGGGAAATCTAAAAAACATTATGGTGTTTGCATTTGTGGATCAAGTAAGGGCCACTCCACAAGCTATCAAACTTGGTATGGTTGACTTGGCCTTATTTGAATACAAATTGAGGACTAGATACCCTTATTTGAAATATTTTTCTATGGTTGTCTTATTAATGTATTTTTTGACTTGAGCTTGATGTGACTCTAGTGTCTTCATTACAAGGGCTCTTGTTTCTTCAAGCTCCATGAGCTTTGCCATCCTCATACTTATAGGTTCACTCTCCATCAACTCAAGTTGATGGGATAACTCTAAGGTACATTACTCAAGAGAGATGGGAAACTTGTCTTCCATCCCATATATAAGGACAAATGGTGAGTTTCTAATGGTAACTTTTGGAGTCACTCTATTAGCCCATAAGGTTGTTCTTAACTTTGTGTGCCATACTCTCTAATTCTCTTGCATAGTCCTCTTGATGATCTTTATCAAGTTTTTGTTTGTTAAATCTACAAGTCCATTTACTTGTGGGTAGTAATTAGAGGATGTAATAAGGTATATTCCCATATAAATCTCTCACTCACTTGTACTCATGCCAACAAATGCTAAGGCATTATCTACAATTATTGTTGATAGTACACCAAACCTCATTACTATGCTATCATAGAATTCCAACACTGTTATTTCATTGGATTATTTTAGAGAAAATTTACTTTACCCACCTATTGAATTAATTAGTAATAGTGAGTACCCACTTGTGTCCTCCACTAGAAGGTATATTGATCATTCTTATGAAATCCAAACCCCACTACATGAAGGGATACTCTACCTGAATTGGGTTGAGAGTAGGGGTTATCAATATTTGTTTACCTAAAAAGAGGGCACACTTTTAACACTTTATCACATATGCATATGTATTATTGAAGAGTATTAGCCAAAAATAACCACCCCTCATCACCTTTATTACTATATTCCTTGGGGTAAAATGGCCTCCTACAGACCCATCATGGAATTGCTATAAGAGACTAGTCACTTATTAATCCTCTTTATACCTAATAAGTATTCCTTTGAGGTAGTTTATGAATAGGGATCTATCAACCAAAGAATAATGTATGGAATAAATTCTAAATACCTTCTCCTTTCTCTATCCATACCTTATGGGCACTCACCTATTATCAAGAACCTTGTCATATCTTCAAGCTAGCTAGTGTGAGGTGGAGGTGAATATGTTTGTGAGTTGACTTGTGTCACCAAGATAACCTCTATATCCTCATAAAGGTCATAAAACATATGATCACCCAAGCCTTTACCTCTCACTAGCTTAGTGACCTTGATATCCATGTCATATTCCATGACCTTGGTAATACATCCAACCCTCTTCTCATTCAAATATTTATTAATAAGGAAGTTTCTCACTCTAGGATGAGACACCATAAGATAGATTTTGTCATTGGAGAGCATTGGTATAAATTTTTTAAGGATTCTTACCACTTCAAGGACTTGATTTTATAAAAAATTATACCTTACCTCATACCCTTAAAACCCCTAACTAAAAAATGCAATTAGATTCTCAAGTCCTTCACCATTATTTTACATCAACATAGTTGATATATTATCAATATTTAAAAAGTAATAAAATATGAAATCCATTTATAAATTAGGATTCATAAGTGTAGGTGCTTGGGCAATAGCTTGTTTAGTATCCTCATATCCTACTTTACCTTCATTTTACCAAGTGAACACTTGGTTATTATTTAACATAGAAGTAATGGGCTTGAATAATCTTTCAAAGCCATGCATAAACCTCATTATGAATTTTATCTTCCCAAAGAAGCTTTGAATTCCCTTCTTATGCTTGGGTAAGGATAATGCCAAGATGGCACTTATTATATCAGGATCAATAAATAATCCCCATTTTGAGATATGTCCCAAGATTTTGTCTTCATGGATAGAAAACACACACTTATTAGGATTCAATAAAATCCCATATTCTCTACATCTTTCAAAGATCAATCTAATGTGATCCAAGTGCTCACTATCCCTCTTAGAGAAAACTATTATGTCATCTAAGTAGACAAACACCATTTGATTCAACAAACCATGGAAAGCCATCTCCATGGATATTTGAAAATTGGCCCTAACATTTGATAGGCAAAAAGGCATCTTTTGATAAGCATATGTGCCCCACTTTGTGGTGAAGACAATATTTTACTAGTCTTCTTCTCTTACTAATACATGGTTGTATCCTGAGTACCCATCCAAAAGAGAGAAGCATTAGCAACCATTTGAAGGACTTTCCCCATAGATGGTAAGTGGTAATGATATTTTAAAGAGACCTTATTCAAGTCTCTAAAGTTAACACACAACTAGATCTCACCATTATTCTTTCTCATAGGTACTAGGTTGGCTACCCACGAGGAGTGATTGATGGGGAAAATGATATTAGACTCAATAAATTTAGTCAAAGTTTTCCTCATTAACTCTTTAATTTTTAGGTTGATAGGCCTTTTCTTCTACTTAAAAATATTGGCATTGGCCTCCAACTATATAGTGTCTTGGGCTATCTTGGGATCAAAGCCTCTCAAGTCACTATATTACCAAGCAAAAATGTTTGAATATTAATTATAAAATTCAATGAAATCATGGATTTATACCTCATTTCTCACCTTACCAAGCTTTAAAATATTTTCTTTGAATATAAGGACTCTTTCATAGTTCTCTTCATTAGTTGACATAGTGCTTTATCTTTCCTCATATTCTCTCCTTCATGAAAAATACCTTGAATTGTGACCAGCCCTTTAGGAAGTTTTTTAGAAATCAATTGAACAATTATATCCTCATACTGATATTGAAATTTACCTTGGTTTATTGATTTAAACTCTACTTGTTGCTATGATATCTTGCTCCTAAAAATTTGAATTTGGGATGAGCGGGAAAAGAAACGGGGAGAATTTGGTAGGAGGAACAGATCCTAGGGGTATAGCAGAGGAAGGAGGAAAATGCAGAGAGTCAGGTTTACTAACCGACGCAGACACAAAAAGGCTTTCAGCTCTTTTTGAGTCCTATAATGGGGCCAGAGATTCACCATTGAAAAATGCGTTAGAACAATCCACAGAGAAAGCAAAACACAAATTCAATTATAAAATAGAAAAGAACTCTGAAAGATAGATAGGGGCCCCTAAACAAAGGACCTGGTCATCATTGTTTGGGAAAAAACTGACAGGGAAATCCCTCTTCCCACTGGTAACATCTAAATCATGTTGGGAGAAAGGTGAGTTTCAAATTTTCATCCCAGACCCTTTACTTGATTTCTCTCTATCATCAATGGATCTCACCCTAGTTGGAAAGTTTCTAGGAGCAAGACCAAATATAGATTCACTCAGGTCTATGATCATAAAGAAATGGGCTATACACAGAGAAGTAGACATTGCACCAATGGTGAATGGTTTTTTCTCTTTTATCTTTAATTGTAAAGAAGATTTGTATAAGATTCTAAGTGAAGGACCCTGGTCCTTTGGAAAAAGCACTCTTACAATCAAGAAATGGGAACGAGAAATGGATTTATCAGACTCATTTTTCTTAACAACCCCTATTTGGACTAGACTACCTGGGCTTCCATTGGAATTCTGGCATGAGGACATATTCAATGGAATAGCTAGTTCTTTTGGTGAGTTAGTGGCTATGGATAATGCCACGGCTTCAAGAACAAAACTCCAAAGCGCCAAAATTTATGTTAAAGTGGTAGACCTTAACCATCTCCCCAAAAAAGTGGAATTAATCTCTAAGCTTGGTAAGAAAACCCAAGAAATTGTCTTTGAAGATCTACCAAATTCTTGTTATGTGTGTAAAAAGTAGGGGTATTGGGCTAATAATTGCCCCAACAGGGGTAGACCCTTTTCAAGAAATTTTTAGGAAGGGAGAAATATAAAGATTCAACAAAAGAAAATATGGAAGGTAAAAGAAGACTTTCGAAAGATAAGGAAGACTCAAGATGCCTTAGCTGACCAACACATAGATAAGGTTAAAATCTCTGCAATAGAAGAAGAGGGTGAACCTAATTCAGTAGGAACAATAGATACCCCATTAAAAAAATTTAGTCCCCTGATGGAAGAGAAGGGGAAGGGATCAGAGGACAAAAAATCAGATTTTCTAACAGAAGAAGAGGCTAATTTCCAAAACCAGAACACTGAAAGTATAGAAAATCAAGTTTCTAAGGTAAAGGATAATGAAGAATTAGAGGAAGGAGAAGTATTACCTGATGGGGGAAACAATATAGAAGAAGGAGAGGGAGATTTGTGTGAAGTTCAGATAAGGGAAAAGCAGGAGGTATCAACGGTTGAAAATAACACTCCTACGAAAGAGGCCCTAAAGACAGAAGAAATGAAAGAGGTTGGAAAAAACTCTAAAAACCAAAAGATTAAAGGAGAGAAAAAGAACAATACTAATCACATTAAGACAAGAAATGGTGGTGCGAAAGTAAATAGTCCTCTAAGGAGTAAAGAAGGAAAAGGATCTGAAAAGCAAGCCAAATTTAAACCGGATGTAGGATCTCCAAATAAACCTGGGAAAAAATCTGCAAAGAAGAATAGAGAATTGGAAAGTAAGCACAATATAGCAGATGGAAAGCAGACTACTCTACAGAAATGTCTCCAAATCAATAAAAATAAATGAGGATTCTTAGTTGGAATATTAGGGGGCTAAATAGCATTTATAAAGTAGATTTAGTTAGGAATTTTGTTAGAGAGCAAAAGCCAGATCTCCTTCTGCTTCAAGAAACTAAAATGAGTAAAGAGAAAGCAGAACAGATCAAAGACTTTAAATATTACACCATTAAGGCTAGTAGCTCTGAAGGTGCCTCGGGAGGAACCGTGATATTATGGAAAAAAAATCAATATGCTGGTTCTATTTTGATGGAAAGTAAAAAAATTTTGGCTGTCAATTTAACTAAGGTTGACCAAAAGGAAAGATGGTATGTTGTAAATATCTACGCTACCAATGCCAAGAACGAAAGGAAGAAGGTATGGGAATCTCTCTCATAACTCAGAAGCAAAGATTACTGTGGGTGATGGATTATAATGGGAGACTTTAATGTTCCTCTCTATGATTATGAGAAAATGGGTGGTAACACTATTCAAATGGAAGGGAGATTCAATCTCATGGAGTTTATAAGTAAAGAAGGTTTAATGGATGTGGATCTGCAAGGAATTCAGTATACCTGGAGTAATAAGAGACTGGACAAGGAATGTATACATGCCAAGCTTGATAGGGCTCTCATTTCCCCAGACTGGATAAAAGACTATACTTGTAAGCTGGAAGCATGCCACAGAATAGGCTCGGATCATTTCCCTCTTATTCTCACAGCGGTCAAATTGAATCAAAAAAAGAATCACCCATTCAGATTTGAAAAGATGTGGTTGCAACATCCACAGTTCGAAAGCAAAATAAAGGAGTGGTGGAATATTCCTATTGAGGGAACAACACTCTTCAGAGTTGCCTCCAAACTCAAAAATGTTAAAAAGGAAGTTAAGAAATGGAATAAGGACTGCTTTGGAAATATTTTTGAGAAAATGAAGACCATCAAGGAGAATATCAGTAGAATTCAAGAAAAAATCCAGCAAAATGGATATACCTCAGAATCCCATAGAGAAGAAAGTGGAAAATTGGTACAATATTAAGACATTATAACAAAGGAGGAAACCTTTTGGAGACAAAGATCAAGGGTGCAATGGTTGAAAGAAGGAGATAAAAATACTAAGTTTTTCCATCTCTCCACTTTGAAACACAGAGTGAAAACACATATTCACCATTTGATAAAAGGAGATCAGAAGATAACAGAGGAAAAGGAAATAAAGGAGGAATTGATCTCATTTTTATCTTCCCTAATGAAGGCTGATAGAAACATTAACTTGAAAAGCCAGGCTGATATCCTATGAGTGATTCCTCCATTGATCTCGAAGGAGCAGAATAATATGTTATGTTCTATACCTAAGGAGGAGGAAATCTTCAAAGCTGTTAGATCCTTAGGAGGAGAAAAAGCACCTGGACCAGATGGTTTCCCCATGTTTTTTTTTCAAAAGCTCTGGAAACTTATAGGTAAGGATGTCAGCAATGCGGTGAAGGAGTTCTTTGGAGCAAAACAGATGCTGAAGGAAGTTAATGCCACTTTTTTGTGCCTTATTCCGAAGAAGGCTGGAGCGGAATGCCTTGATCAGTTCAGACCGATTAGTTTGTGCAACTCTTTCTATAAGATAATTTCCAAAGTTCTAACGACTAGAATAATTCAAGTGATCCCTTCCTTAATAGCTGATTAGCAAAATGGATTCATTCTAGGCAGACAAATCCTCAACTCAGTTATAACGGCACATGAGAATATTCATTCACTGTTCAGCTCTAACACAGAGGGGTTCCTAATGAAAGTGGATATAGCTAAAGCATATGACAGGGTGGATTGGCTATTCCTTTCAAAAAGCCTTATTGCCTTTGGCTTTGAACAAAGAGTGGTTGATATAATCAAGCAGTTGACAACTACTACTTCTATAGCTGTGTTGGTAAATGGGAGTTGTCTCATTTTTTCAATCCGTCTAGGGGATTAAGATAGGGGGACCCTATCTCTCCTATTCTATTTATTATCATGGCCGATAGTTTGGGGTGATACCTTGGGGACCTAGTTTTTAGAGGATTATTTAAAGGTCTAAAACCCTCTTCGCATCCTTTAATATGCTCCCATGGTCAATTTGTGGACAATACTATTTTCATGGGACAGTTTGAAGTCACAGAAGCTAGAACTCTAAAGGAAGCTATAAATCTATATTCCTCTGCCTCTAGACAGCTGATTAACTGGAACAAAAGTGTGGTATTCTTTATCAATACCCTAGTTTATAGACATAACAAAATAGCAAGAATCCTAAAATGCTCCATAGGTTCTTTTCCTTCCACTTACCTTGGTCTCCCTTTAGGGTCGAAAGCTCCTGAAGCTTTTTGGGAAGGACTTATTAACAAATTTAGCAAGAAATTGGCGGGATGGAAAGGCAGTCTTCTAAGCCAAGGTGGAAAGCTCACACTCCTCAAAGCAAGTCTTCAAAGCATACCTATGTATGCTTTGAGTCTTTTCCAAATCCCCACTAAATTTGCTGAAGCTATAGAAAAAATCCAGAGAAACTTTCTTTGGTCAGGTACTGAGGAGAAAAGGAGAATGCCTCTTATAGCATGGGATAACATTTGCAAACCTGTCAGGGATGGTGGACTTGGTATAAGGAAAATTAGAAGTATGAACACAGCCCTCTTAGCTAAACAGGGGTGGAGGGTTTATCAGGAAAATAAATAATGGAGTAAATTTTGGAAGCATAAGTACTTATTCAAGGAAAAGTCACTCCCTGAATTCTTTACCACACCGGACATTTCTCATCCTTCTGCCATATGGGGGGTAGTCTAGGGAACAAAACATGTTTTAGAAGAAGGAAGTTCATGGAAAGTTGGCAATGGTAAAAAGGTGAAGTTCTGGGAAGATATCTGGTTAAGAGGAAAACCGTTACAGGAAGAAATCCAAGATAAAGATGTGATAGATAGATACAAGCAAAGAGTGGGAATAACGGTTAATCAATATTGGTAGAACAACTCTTGGGTAAACCTCACTGACTATGATCAAGATCTCAAGGATATTCAATTATCTCTAAATGCTATATCTCTATATCCTAACCAAGAAGATAGAATTGTTTGGCACAATGAGCCAAGTGGACAGTTTAAATTTTTGTCCATTTTCTCCTCTAAGGGAAATGGTAGCAAACCGTTATGGATGAGAGCCTGGATTAAGGGGCTCATCCCCAAAATCAAATTCTTTTTCTGGACCCTTCTCCAAAACAAAATATTAACTCTGGATAATTTACAGAAACGCGGAATTAATATTGTAAATAGGTGTATTCTTTGTAAAAAAGACCTTGAGGATAGAGATCATCTGTTCGTGAATTGTTCCTTCACTCAGCTTGTTTGGAAGGAGATTCTCAATTTGTGGGGAATTACATGGATTCACCACAAAAATGTGGAATTATCTCTCAAAAGTTGGTACTGCCCTTCAAAGAATCCCGAAGTCCTTTTTTTATGGAAAATAACTCTTCCTCATATTTGGTGGGGAATATGGAAGGAAAGAAATAACCGAATCTTTAGAAATAAAGAACTTCCTGGATGGGTGGTAGGACAGAACATCATTAGAGCTTTAAAGGAGAATTTTTTATTACAAAAGAATCCAAGCTCTACCCTCCAAGTGGATAATCCCTTGAGGGTGGATAATCCTATTGGTAAACATGATAAACCCAGATCTGGAGTAACATGGAATGTTCCTCCTCAAGGATGGATTAAAGGAAACTTTGATGGTGCTGCCAAAGGGAACCTGGGGAATGCAGGTTGTGGTGGAGTCTTGAGAAATGATATGGGAATGGTAATTGATGTTGTTGCAATCCCCATTGGTAAATCAAATTACCACATTACCGAAGCTACAGCTGCCCTTCAGACCCTCAAATTAGCTGTGGACTCGGGATATACCAAATTGTGGCTTGAAGGGGACTCTTTGAATATTATAAATATTCTTAATAATATAAATATTGTGTTTTGGACCATAGAGGATAAGTTAATGGAGATGAAAACATTATTAAATAAATTTGAAGAAGTGATTATAACCCACACCTTTTGTGAAGCCAATGGTGTTGCAGATTGGCTAGCTAATTATGCAGTCCGGCAAGGTCAAATAGTGAGGTGGCGTGAAACATTAGAAAATAACGTGGAATTGAGGGCGCTCATTCTTCATGATGCAACCCATGCAAAGGAAGGAAAGATTGGAGAGTAATAAATATATAATGAGTAGGAGGAGTGGCAGTGCGGGGAAAGGAAAACAATCATTAAAGAGGAAGGCCCTTAAGAGTGAGACGTGGATCCTAAAAAAGCACAAACAAAGCCAACTTTCCAATCAATTTGGCAGCAGGTGGGTTCAGTGTAAAAACCATAGCAACTGGGATTCAAATAAAATGAGTATGGCATGCGAAAGGAAGGGAGAACCCCGAAAATAGGAACCCAAGAGCTATGATGAATGGAGAGAGAAACAAGAAGTCTAGAGAATTCTGCAGAAAGGAAAAGTTGTGAGCTACATGGAAAGAATCCATGGATCAAAGCCGCATAGCACTACGGCTTTTTTCAAAAATTGGTCTGATGAAAGGGTCACCCTTCATGGTATCACAGTGAACTTAACAGAGGATTTTATAGCTGAGGTTATAGGGCTGCCTACAGATGGACTCAAATTTTGCAAGCAGATAAGCATCTCGAATGAGGCCTTTTGTAAGTTCCCCAAAACAGATGAGGAAGAACAAAAGCTGGTCAAGAATGGGGATTTCTATGAATTGGATCAGATAAAAGGGATATGGAGGGATGTCTTAAGCTACATAAGGGAGTACTTCATCCTGGACGGAAGAAGCAAGCGCATGCACAAGTTCCATTTTGTCTTCCTTAACCACTTCAGGCACAAGGTTAGTTTGTCTTTTCCCTTTTATCTTCACTTCTCCTTGGTCCAAAGTTTATATGCTCATAGGAAAAAGGAAACACACCCTATCCTACATGAAGGCCTTATTATGCTTATCGAAGGCTACTGCAAGAATAGTGCAATGGTAAAGCACCCCAAATAGGGGAAAATTAAGGTGTCAGGGAACAGAATGAGTGAAAGTGTAAACAAGAAAGGCAAAATAAAGTTCCCTAGTGCTAAAAAGTAGAATGTAGAAGAAAATACAGAATGGGAGAGAATTGAAAACCCCAGGGAGGAAAACTTGGAAGAAGAAGAAGGAACTGAAAGCTGGGATACAAACTCTAATGAGGATGAAGAATGTTCTGAGAAGAATGAAAAAGATGATGTCAACACAGAGGAGGATTCTGCAAATAGAACTGTAGATACGGAGGAAAACTAGAAAGTGTCGGAGGATGAATTTGTCTAGGATGACCCTGTTGAGGACCCAACTTCAAAGAATGAAAAGGAAACTTCAGGTCAGAATGTTAATCAAGATACGGATATGGAAATTCAAACTAGAATTAAAGAGCGGGAACAAAAGAGTCGAGGATATCTTTGAAGAAGCTAGGAATAGTCCCAATAAAAATTTTGAGGAATGGAGAGGGAAAAAATAGAATGATGAAACACACACACACCTATGGCTTGGGTTAATTGTAAAGCAGAGGCATCATCCCAATTTGATTCTTGGACATGTAGGGAGATTATGGATCTCAAGAGGAAAGTGGAAACTATGGAAGATTCCCTGAAAGCTGTTTGGAACAAAATAAACAATATGGAAAATTAGATAAGGGAGATCCCAGTCAAGCTCAAAGCCTATGAAAATAACCTCGGGGAACTTATTAAGGACAACAGAACGAAAATGGAGGAAGTTCTGTCCAATATTTGTGCTGCTGCTGTCAATATAGGTTAAAGAGCCAATGAGGAGACCAAAGTCCTGGAGGGACCCAGCAAAAGGATGAGACAAAGTTCTAGAAAGAAGGTTACACAAAAAGGAGCTATGCAGGCAGCAACCACTGCCCAAGATACTATTATGAAAGGAAAAGAAACTATGAAAATGATATTGGAACTTGATGAATAATCTAGTTCTTCTGGTTGGTTTAGTAACTGGTCCTGTTTTTTGTTTTCTTTCTGTAATCCTTTGCCTTTGGTGATACCAGATCTCTGTTTAATCTGGGTTTTGACTGGAAGTCTTTTTGGTGGTTTCAGGTCAATTTAAAACCTATTTTTGCTACTTCCTTGTAGTAGTTTTTATGCTTTTCCTGTGGTCTTGGACGATCTTTCTTTCTTTCTTTGTAACAAGGTTTTGGGGCCCCTTCAAAACCTATTTTTACCTCAATCTAAAACAAGTAATCTACATGTCACTCTCGAATACCTACCAATGAGCTTCATTATCTAGCATTGATGGTCTTACTACCACTTTGACATGTGGCTATACTTTGGAATTTTTAAAATTGTTTGGGATGTCAAATTTAGCACCCATATCTACGAACCTATTTACATGTTGATTTAGCTCTCTTGGCACTACCTAGATGTTGAAGGATTTAAATTATTCAAGTATGCCACATACTCTATGTTTGTAGGACCTCATTAAGGTATTATTTTTGATGTTTTTATTTTGACCTAATGCACTATCAACTCACTATCCCCATACACTTATAATTTCTTGATTCCATCTTACTAGCCCATTGAAGACTATCAATAAGGCATTCATACTCAAATGTATTACAAGATCAACTAAATCAAAACTTGTAAGATGATAATTACTTGTCATTAGAGGGGGATATCAACATCACACCTAAACCTACCCCATGTCTTCTCTTTGAGCCATTAAAGAATTTTTTTGACAAACCACTACTATCCTCTTATGGCCTAGTGAGAGATAGTATGAACTCATTCTCTTCATGTAAACAATATGCTCCCATGTCTCTTTCTTCAACACCTTACAAAGGGTCAAGTATCTAATTTTCACTTCATAACTCATCCAATAACATATTAGTTATCCCCTTAGGATGAGTGTCTAGTTCTTGACCAACCAGGTTGTAATCTTCATCTATAATGGTACAACTGATGTTTGGGATACTGGACCATAAGGCTAAATGTGAAATTGGGAAATAGAATTAGATTTTATAGACACCTTGGTTCCATAACTTATCCTATAATATATGTAGGACAAATCTACTATTAAATAATCTTGTATTTTGGATGTGAATTCTCTAGATAAGTGTGAAACAAAATGAGGAGGCACCTCTGGAATCAACACATCTTGAGCCACTAAAACACTAGGATAAGAATGAAGGGTCAAGTTTATACCTTTGATAATACTATATGGTTTGGTATAAGATCCATCAAGCTACAAAACTCCCTTAGATTGGGGTTCATACTTTAAACCAAGATGATCAACTATTAACTTTGGCATAAGTGAAGTACTTGCTCCACTATCTCTAATGCAATTATGTACCAAGGAATCACTAATAGTTATAAAAATTTATAAGGGAGGAGGTTTGAACACCTTGTTTTATTATCCTTCATTAGGCCCTTTGGTTGCATTGGTGAGAACTACATTTTCCTTGGTGGATTTTTTAGAGATACTAATATTTGACAAACCTTTATGAAGGATATTCACTTGATCAAGCATAAAAAGCATGTCCCACATTTCCAAACTCACATTGGATATTTAATTTGTTCAACAATAATGATGGGAAAACCACCAACCTTTGTTTGTGCTTTAGAATCCACAATAATACTTTGAACTTGTGAGTTTTTGGGTATAAAGGCATTCCCTTGATTTTGAATATTTTGATTTATTGGAACTTTTAGAGAATAAGTATGTTCATTTTTATTTGATAGTAATGGAGTAATAGTAGGAGTATCTTTGAATATTTCTTGATTATTGTCCATGTTCCTTCTAAACCTTGTATTATATGCCACTAGAATGCTCACTTGGATAGAACTAGCTTGTTGATTGGATACATAACACTCTTCTTGCTCATAATTAACCATTGTATCCCCCAACTAGTTTGGTCCTTCATTAGGCCCTTATCCTTATTAAGAATCTTTTGGTTTTTTCATAATAGGTACTTCTATGTTCCAAGCCATAAGAGCTTGATTTAATCTATAGTTATAAGCCGACTACCATTGATCATTGAAAACTTTATTGCACTTAGTGTTCGGTATAATGTATTGATTAGATGTCTTATTATAAG